>SNQJ01S0011279.1:103310-117858 GCA_010110895.2 Picea sitchensis | reverse complement strand
CAAACTTTAACATAAGCTGGATTCTATACGCATGTTCGGCATACCAAATTTCCCCTCTATCTCTTATGAGATTTTAAGTTACTTATAGGACTAATCTCTTAGTCATAACTCATATGGACGTTACCCTCTATTTATGGGAACAACCAACAAGGGTCACTCTTGGGAATTAGCAACAGTCCCAAAGGACTCCTCTTAATCTTGCTTAAACAGATTATCCTTGTTGTCGATTCTAACCCTTATAGGTCAGGTAATCTGACCCTACATATTTTCATCAGTCCTCTCAATCATGAGGAGTTATATGCTCAGAGTTTAGTCTTTTAATAATGCAGTAATTATAACTTTCTAAGGATCCTACCAGTCCTTACCAGATTTCCCAAATCATGAAGGAGTTCTTCATTTGGATTTTAATTCTTACCTAACCAATCATCTCAATTGCAAGAGACTCTACCTGCTTCAGTAGGTAGCCATCGTCACACTATAATAGAACAACTCAGTTCATGTCACTTGTCTGGCTCATGCAACTTCATAGCACAATTCATTCCACCTCTATTAATCACACTCAGGTCTTATTAGTAATATTGATTAGTGCATTCCTACTCCTATAAGAGTAGTTACCATTTCCACAGAGGGGTTAAAGAAACTCCCAAATTACAGTTTCATTCTGCGGTCCTTCTTCTTAAAGAGAAAATGTAGATAACAATGTCTCTTTACGCGGCTTGTATATGAGCCCAAGCAGGCCAAGTGTTGTAACCATGCTCTGATACCAATTTGTCACACACCCACTACGACATAATAAAATTTCCGCTCTTCTTCACGGGATAGAATCCCCGAAATCCTATGGGGGCCTAGCGCAGGCTAGTTCCTCCCTTTTCCACCTCCATGTGATCATAGGTTATGGCCATAGGCCAACCAAACTAGGCATCTGCAAACTCGAAATGCCGAAGTTATGAAATCTTGAGACCACAGCCCCACTCCAATAATACGTCGTGTTTCGCGACTTCGGGAGTTTCAACGCAAAACGCCCCGGTTCCTTGTCCTCGGAACTTCCAAAATCCCGAACCCCGGTATGCCGAAACCTATCCCTGTTCCGTGACTTGGCACTACTCCTCCAAACGCTTTCGGGATTTCGCGTTTCGGGACTTCGCGAATCCCGTTGCTCCAATTCCTTGTCCTCTCGTACTCCCGGTATCCGAAGTACCGAAGTGCTGAATCCTGAAATTTCGGTCCTCCTTCTCCTGAGCGAGATCAACGGCTCAAAGCCTCTCCTGATCCAATGGCTCAGATCCTTTTGGGGTTTTATGGGTCAAGAGTTCATAACTCTTACCTCTTGTTTTCCCGGTAACCGAATTACCGAAATCTCCTTTCGGGGATTTCCCCAAAACCTCAACCGCGTGCACGTCTCGGGACTTCTGGATTTGCGATTTCACGAATCCGCCCCGACCAAACTCTTGGTCCTTCAACTGCCCAGTATCCGAAACCCCGATGGGTTTGGATCTATGCCACGTGTCCTCTGAAATGGACGGTCCCGATGCTTTCGCTGTTTCACGTACCGGGAGTTTGAAACTCTCGGTACCAAGACCACAGCCTCCTTTACGTCCCGAACTCCGAATAGACGAAATACCGAAATCCGATGGCTCCTCTCCTGTATCGGGATTTCACAAGCCAGGAGTTCGCGATGCAGTGACTCCATGATTCTAGTCCTTCAACCTTCCGGTATCTGAAACCCCGATGGCTTCGGATCTCTGCCACATGTCCTCTGAAATGGACGGTCTTGATCTTTTTGGGACTTTGACGAGTCCTCACCTTTGCGTATGCGAGGGTTAAACCTCGTGCAGCTTCTCCGGGATCCAATGGGTATTGGCTAACCACGCGAGATCTGACGGTAGTTGTAGCTCCTCCCTGAGCTCACGCTTTCTTCCTTTTCCTTGGAAGATTTCAAAGTCTCAAAGGCCTCGGCCTTTGGTTCCTCTGTGAGCCCTGATGGTTTTGGGCCTCGCTTGCATTCTGAAAACGCTATCCCTCTTGAGCTTAACAGGCTTCATCCTCCAAGGGACTCGAAAGGATTAGGAAGTTTTACATGCGTACATGAAACCGTGTCCACGGTTGACGAACGCATAGTTCGTGACTCGGGCTTATGCCACCATAAGACACAAGTATTTTATGGGTATAAAACCTATCCTAACCATATGCTTTCTTACTGGCCTAATTATACAATCAAACAAAAATAAGGGGGGATACAGTATATCCATTAAGAAATATGCCCAATTCCTGCAACGTACCCAGTATAGTCGATTCATACACAGTTACAGATAATTTACACAGGGTAAGAAATCACTTATCTATTACAGGTTCCCGCCAACCAACTAACTGTGGGTGTTCATCCTTCCACCCAACCATAGGCTTAGAGGCATTAATTCTTAGCACTTTGGCCACCCCCGTGCCAAGCCATGATATCACCAGGGAATTCTCACAGTTCTTGAGGGTTCTCTCTCTTTTTCAGCTTCTGTTTGGGTCCTGTTTTCTGCAACTTGGAGCTTTCTCACTTGGTTGTGGCCTCGACGAGGTTTCTCAGGTGCTCTGCGGCATCAAGCTCATGGCCTTCTGTTTTTTTTGATTCGCTGGAGAGCTTCGTGCCTCTCCCTTGCGAGCTTCCGCCCTCGTCTGGTGTCTGGTCTCTCCCGTGTTTGTGTCCCTCTTACTTGGGAAGGTTTTTGCCGACCTATCCGGTTCCTTCTGTCAGAAAGAAGCTCAGGTCTGCAAGTCCCTATGGTACTTCAGACCGACAAACCATGTTTCCATTCATGGGGTGGTTGGTGATTCAACCACCAGTCCTTTCTTCATTGACTGATTTTCTTTCCTTGGGATTCGAAGGAGGCTTGCCATCCTTATCAAGGGAGATTTGTTATTTGATACATGAACCCTCTCTTATAGTTTTCACATTCTTCCTGTAGTGATATCATGGCCAATACTTTCAAGGCTTCACCCCCACAGTCAGTTATTGGCAACTCAAACAATAATACATTTACATTTTCCTCATGCATTAACATGGTAATTCCTATTCTATGATTAATTACAAATTGGGGGAAACAAGGTGTTACATCATGTACTGGTCTTCATAGTTATCAACAAGATAATATCGTTCTTGGACCGCATCCTAAAAAAAATCCCAACTGGGCTCGGACCCATATATTCCATATTCCTCTGTGGAACTTTGCTCCCAGTAAGTTTCCCACTAATGTTTGACATGGGCGAGAGCCTTGAGGAGTGCAAAGGTGATCTTTTCCCTATCAAAAAATTTTTGAACATAGAAATAACCTTCTAATAGATTTAACCATTTTTTTAGGGCATCCACATCTATCTGACCTTCAAGTATGGGAATATCAAAATTAACTTGTACCTTGAAGGGAAAGGTTCCTCCAAAATGGCTGCTTGATGAAGATGCACCTGTTGCTATCGACAGACGTTGAAGGACGTGAGAAAAATTCTCCATCATTTCGTCCCTCTGTCATGCGAGCGCTTGCTCAAGCAACAGGTTAATAAAATCTTATACTCCACCGTTTTTCTTTTCTGCTGCCATCAAGGGTTTCTTGGGCGTGCAAGAATGATTGAAATCAAGAGAGACAAACTCGAGACCCAACTGGCTATACTCGGACCTCGTCGGGGACATGTACTGAAAAATGATCAAGATCAACTTGCTCTGATACCACTAATCTGGATTATTTTCAGAACATAATGAAAGTAGAGAAATTACAATGAAATACTCACAGAAATTGCCAGAAACAGAGAAATACAACAATACTTGATTTCTATTAATGAAAGAATTGTAAAGAGACTATAAAAATATAGAGTGCAAGACTTGCTAGAATGGTGGTAGCTTTATCTCTAAGAAGATATGTGACGGCTACGCTCATTCGCAAGAAGATAATTACAATGAGGAGCTAAAGGCCTTTTTATGATAACAATAATGCTAAAACCCTAGACATCCAAAAACCTAACCCTAGGAGATGAAACACCAAAAGTCATGTGGGCCCAGTTTGGGTAAGTTAGTACATTAACTTCCTGAGGTTGTAACTTTTGCATACGATCTCCGTTTTACGTGCATGATAGCCCATTATAAAGGTCTTTTCGAGAACTACGTGTTACGTCATTAAACTCTGACACATTCTACAGTTTGACTGTGGTGAGCAAAAAAAACATTGTTTATTGCCCCAAAACGGTCCTGGAAGTACAAAAAGATGTGCTGACATGAAAACATACAGAATAAGCCAGTTGAATTAGGTGGAAGGCCACTAGTATCCACCTGGAAGATGTGTAGGGATTCAGACGACCCCTAAAGTGTACAACCCACCATAACAAAGAAGTACATAAGAACATGTTGCCCTAAAAACTTACAAGAGGAGCCAATTGGAACAGGTGGGTGGCCACTAATATCCACTTGGATCAAGTTCTGGGTTCTTTAGGCTTGTGCAAGGAATGCACACCAGAGTAGTTGAAAAACTATGAGAATCCAGTGCAAGGAGTGCACTTGAAATCTGTTTCGAGTTCAAAAGAGAGAGTTCCAGGTGGGCACCCCAGAATAATTCCTAAAGCTCAAGAGGAATAGTCCAAAGTCTGCACTTCAGAGTTACTGAACACTCTGAACTCGAGTGCAAGGAGTGCGCAGGGAAGTTTTGAGGTCTAAAGACTTCAAAGGAGGAGGCTCTGCAAGGAGTGAACTGAGCATGCGTATTCAATAACTTTGAGTTATGTGAGGAGATTGCCAGGAGGGCATGCCAGAGTTACTTAATACTTTGAGAGGAAGCTCTACAAGGAGTGCATTGAGCAAGTGTAAGGAGTGCACCAAAGACAAATATTGTCAAGATGTAAGCTCAGGAGAACGAGTGTAGCGTGCCAGAAGAGCATGAAAAATTGTTAAAGAAGCAAAGGGCCGAGACCCTTAGAAGTTTGAGTGAGTTTAAAGCTCAAGAGAAATAGTGTCATTGTGCACAGTGCCTGTGCAAAGAGTGCAGAAGGCCAAGTACAATCTAACTCCCAAACTATAGAAGAAGCGCAAGGCATGCACAAGTGAACTATTTTCAAGTTCCAAGATTAGGAGGTGCAACGCGAGCAATGAATAAACAATCAATCTCATAGAGGAAGAGAACAAAGGTCGAGCCTTTGAAAAGTATCAAGAAATACTTCATTAGAAGGAAAGTGCAGCCACAATAGAGGAGAGGTCACAAAAGCCATCAGATTAGCTGCGGAAAACAATCTGGCCCGTCGGATAAAGTCTAGATGGAAGAAGGAGCGTTCAAGGGAGTGGAACAGATTCCAACCGTCAGATTTGAGCATGTGGATCGATAACCGTAAGATCTAGGTAAGTTGCATGGGCGTTAAACCTGGAATTCCTTCGGACTTCACGAGTTGGAAGGTTTTTCGAGCTTGGGTGCAAAAGATTCGAAACTCCTGTAGTTCCGAAGTCCAGAATTGTTTTGGATCATTGACTAGAGGAGGATACATGTCAACAAATTGTTGAGTCCGGAAGACCAACCATCCAGGAGAAATGGGTGTTGTGGTGAAAGTTTGTTAGACTCCCGAAGCTCTGAAAAGCGGAGCAGATCCTCAACCGTCAATCGAGAGAGGACACGTGGTAGTAAATCACGTAGTCCGGAGGATTCAAAGCATAAGCAGTTGGGGTGAAAGACTCCCGGAGACCCGAGTCCATATCATCCATTGATTACAATGGACATGTGAAATGAGATCTCATAGTATGGAGATTTGGTACTTTGGAAGATCGGAGGTGAGAGTTGCTTTGAGTTGAGAACACCCAAAGGCCGAAGACAATCCTGGTCGTTGAGCGACGAGGGACATGTGGATGACAGATTACAACTCTGCTACTTTGGATTTAGGGAGGAAGCAAGGTGCATGGTTGAAAGGCACCCGAAGGCCGAAGCCTGGAGCGGTTCCTAACCACTCGTTCTGGAGGACACGTGTACCATTGGAGATTTAGTCGACCACTTCGAAGTTCCACACTCCAGGGGATTTGTGGTGTGGTTCTTTGAAAATCCCTGAATCTTAGAGTTGCGAAGCAAATAAGATCCGTTGATCTAGAAAAAATACGAGAACCGTTCGATCTGATTCAGGGGTTGGATCTTCGGGGGAATATTGTGTTGGAGCGGGAAAATTGCCGAAGCTCGAAACCCCAAAGTATATTTCCACCGTAGATCTCAGTGGGCACTACGGGCCATTGATCTTCATCGCTGTTTAGAGCTCCGACACTTCAACGTTTAGAAGGAAAGCTATGTCGTTCTATTGGAACTCCCGAATTCCGAGAGCCACGAAGTCTTAATTTTTTCAGGAAAACTTGTTTAGGCCACGATTTTAGCCCAAAGCCACATGGTGCACCCTCGCTAGCTATTTTGAGGTGCATGGAAGGAAAAAGGGACGTGTGTAAAGAATTTTGAGGGCTCAGTAGGGGCCCAAGAGCCAATTTGACTCCTTGATTTTGAACGATCCTAGACCGGGAGGTTGCACAGACCTCAGGGAGTGGGTGGGGGTCTGCATCAAGTGGTATAAGAGAATAGTTATGGTTTGCAGATAATAAGCAAAGGAGAGGAGAAGATGGCCACTGAAAGTCATAAGAAAGGTCAGAGAAGAGGCTGCCAATATATGAGCCAAGAGGAAATGGATAAAGAACTCCACGATACAAGAGAAGAGCTCAACCCATTAACATTGCAGTGGGAAAAGATGCATCGAGGAAGCTGGAGGTATGAGTGACCCATGAAACATAAGGTAAAGTGGCCTATTCAACAACTGATTTCCACGAGATAGAAGCATGTATTAAAAAGGTAGCTGAGGTAAGATGAAGACCTCAGTAACACATAGGAGGATATGGTTTACATTTGTGAAAAAGAAACTAGAGAAAACCTCATTGAGGAAGAAGAGAGATCGGTCGAAGATCTCGTAGACTGCCATGAGGGTAGAGATGAAATTTTAGATTTCCAGGTGGGAAATAAGGAGAGATCAGCTGAGGATCTCATAGACTTCCAGGAGGGCAGAAGTGAAAGTTCTTATTGCTAGGTAGGCAAGGTGAAGAAAAAGAGAGGAGTTCAGATCGACTAGGAGTGCTGAGAAAGATGAAGGAGAGACTGTATGAAAGTGTCAGGAACTGAGAAGCAAGTTTAGATCAACAAGGATTGATGACAGAGGAGGATCAGAGATGCGTTCTGATCAATGGAGGAATCAACATATTCTTGCCAAGTAGCCCAACAGAGGCCAGTGCACGTATTGTGGGTGCAGAAGAAGAAAGACAACAAATAGAGACTGTCATGGAGGAGGAGAAGGAGTGGACATTTACATATTCTCAAGTGGAGATTAGAGAAGAAGAGGAGCATTCAAATAAGATTCTCACTCAGTGGGAGCAAGAGTTAAAGTTGTTGGAGGATTGGTTAAGCCATCCAAAAACAAAAGTATATTGCCAGGAGGATGCGATCGTGAAGAGTGGAGAAGAATTCCAGCCCGAGGAGCAACAGGATGCAACTGGACTTGTACCAGCACAAGGAGATGTCAAAAGAGCAGAAGAACTGGTAGAAGTCAATCTGTCAGGGGAAATAATTGAGCAACAACTTAGTAATGTGGCTGCAGAACTTAAACCTGCAGTGGAGTGGCAAGCTAGTGCCACAGGAGATAAAATCAGCATGGGAGATCAAGATGATCTACCCTTCGACTTGTGTGAAGAAGAGATGGAAGAGAGTAGATTGCATGAGATAAACCAACCAATAGATCAGATGGGACAACAACAACATAAAAACAAAGGAGCAGGTGGAGAGATCTAGAATCAAGTTTGGGACACTGGATAATCTCAACAACAGTAGCAGGGGAACCATGAGCAGGAGCTCATGATTTTTCCAGCATGGTATTATGATGCAGGAGCATTGCTCCAACTCATCGACACGTCAGCAACCAATGCATCAACGCACCAAGAGGGAACAAATCCCAAAGAGAGACGTGCCAATCCTCTCAAATTTTGAGATAAATTTAAAATTTTAAATGTAATTCAATGTGATTAATTGTTGTAAGACTCGAGAAGGGACGAGTTATTGTAATATGTAAGGATGAGGGAATAATTTCCTTTAATAGGCAAAGGATGTACATATCTTGAGCATCACCTCAGATATGAAGATGTAAATGAGAATTTAACTATAACAACTTAGCGATAGGGAGGCATTTAATTAGAAGTGATAGCTCTAGAATAATCTAGAGCGAAAACTCGAGAAGCCCCCCTCATGTATAAATGTATGTAATGTATTCCAAGAATAGGTTGTTGGCAATTGATGAGAAGAGAAGATAGGAGAGAAAGAGCTGAGACTCTATTGCTGTCTAGCTTTGTACATTTTGTAAAAAGACCATTCAGATTAATATAATAGGCAGATTTCCTTGCATCTAATTCTCTGTGTGTTTTTATATGTTTTTTCTAAATGCATTTGAATGGTTACTATGTATGTTTAGGAATCTTGTAAGTGCATGTATATTTCCTTTTGTAGGAGCAAGATATAAATTCTTTATCTGTAGTTTTCTGAGTAGTTTTAGGCTCTTAGTCTTGTGCAAGGAGTGCACACGAGAGTAGTTGAAAAACTCCGAGAAGTCAGTGCAAGGAGTGCACTTGAACTTTGTTTCGAGTTTAGAAGAGAGAGTGCCAGGTGGGCACACTAGAACATTTGCTAAATCTCATAAGGAATAGTGCAAAGTCTGCACTTTAGAGTTACTGAACACTTTGAACCCGAGTGCAAGGAGTGCGTAGGGAAGTTTTAAGGTCTAAAGACTTCAAAGGAGGAGGCTCTGCAAGGAGTGCATTGAGCAGGCACAAGGAGTGCATGAGAACCCTGCTTTGAGTTATGTGAGGATATTTCCAGGAGAGAACAATAGAGTTATTGAATACTCTGAGAGGAAGCTTTGTAAGGAGTGCATTGGGCAAGCACAAAGAGTGCGCTAAAGATAAATATTGTCAAGCGCAAAGTGCTAGAAGAGCATGAAAAATTGTTAAAGAAGAAAAGGGTCGAGACCCTTAGAAGTTTGAGTGAGTTCAAAGATCAGGATAAATAGTGTTGTTGTGCACAGTTCCTGGGCAAGGAGTGCAAAAGACCAAGTAGAATCTAACTCCCAGATTATAGAAGAAGCGCAAGGCGTGCACAAGTGAACTTGTTTCAAGTTCCAATCTCAGGAGGTGCAACGCGAGAAGTGACCAAACAATCGGTTTCGTAGAGGAAGAGAACAAAGGTCGAGCCTTTGAAAAGTATCAAGAAATCCTTCATTAGAAGGAAAGCTCATCCAGAACGGAGGAGAGGTCACAGCAACCGTCAGATTAGTCATGGAAAACAATCTGGACTGTCGGATAAATTCCATACGAAAGGAGCATGCATGTCAACAGATTGTTGGGTCCAGAAGAGCAACCAGCCTGGAGAAAGGGGGCGTTGTGGTGAAATGATATGAAAATGTAAAGGCTTGAATCTTTTTAAAATTGCAAGTGAAATGGTATGTGCTTTTGTAATAGGATCAAGTTACAAAAACCTAAATATTAACAAGTTTTTTTACTTAATCATGAGCAACATAAATAATCATAAACAACCATCATAATACACACATTAACACAACAAAATGATAAAAGGAGTTCAACCCTCTCTTGGGCTACATCTCATGATCCAAATTCTAATGGATCTTTTTCATTAATTCTCATAGTGTCAAAATCAATGCTTTACAATGCTCAGAATGAGAAATGGATGGCTTCAATGGCTCCAGAATGTCCAAAAACCCCTAGTTGGGCTCTTCTTGCACCTGGTTTGGCCAAAAACTAAATTGGAATCACTCCCTAGAAGTTTCTCCCAATTTGTTGCTATCTTTGCTCGCCAAAACGCACCCAGACTAACTGAACCTGGCTTCTGGGCATTTCCCGTGGCAAAAACCCAACACACACACCTTCCCACAAAATTGGGCATTCTGTCACACCGTTAGCGCGATTAGCGTTGCCAAGGGCAGAGGTGTTGGTCGCATGCAACCCAGGTGTCCAGGGACTAGGTGCTAAACCCGACACCCATTGCATCATTGGATGAGGGTTTGACAAGTGTAAATGTGCGTGGTCAAAAGACCGTTGGAGCGATTGACAAGTGTCCTGGCTGCACCGTTTGAAAACCCATGTGCAGTTGTGTGAGGTGAGGTCTTATGGTGGTAGAACATACAACCGGGGGCTGGGGCTAAGCCCTAGCCCGGACCCCATCAAACTATACCACAATGCTAACATAAAATAATATCACGCCATGTATGGTTAAGTACTACGATATGGGCGGGCTGGTAGCCCGACCTTGCCAAGTCATCCACTTCCCGAAGGTCGCAGGTTCCAAACCTCGTGAGCACAAACCAACATTTTACACTATGAAGGGGGTGCCATGTGGCATCCCATGCCTAGGCCACATGGAACCATTCTACTCATCCACCAAAATTCCATGTAACCATTGCCAATTCAACAATTGACCTGTGTCATCAAGTGATAAGTCCACCTCAACTGCCATGTCAACCTCTGCCACATGTCAGTACGACCACCTGCCACATGTCCAGTATAGACATGCCACATCAGTGGTTCGACCATGACACATCAACATCTATGCACAGTCAGCAGTCCACGTCACCCTTGGGTCAGCACTGCACAAACTGTACAATCAACAAAATTTTGTTTGTTCGACAAAGTGGAAAGAACGCGATATCTCAATCATACGACATCCGTTTGAACCTGTTCAAGTTGTTTTGGGATTGTGAGGACGAGGCCTACACACGTGTACATTTTGAAGTAATTCCGAGCACTTTGATTTTTGAACATATTTTGATCCCCTGGATCACTCCTCCCCATTGGGAATCTTTTGGACCACCAAAAGACTACTTTCAGTCTATCTGAAGATGAGGGTACAGTTCCCTCACCTTTCCAACCTCAATCCACTTGGCCTTGCATGGATTTGTGCCTTTAAGACCAACTCGAAGCTATTCCACATTCCCTCGTTTTGAAGTTATCATCCTCCTGTCAAGGATTGTGTCTTCATGCAGTTCTGAAAGATATTCTGGCGAGAAATCATCTATAGAAGGAATCTGAACATGTTCTCCTTGATCATCAATCAAAGGAGGCTCATACAATCTCAAATTCTCAACATTGACAAATGCATACATTTGCATATAAGGAGGCAAATCCAAACGTAAGGCATTGTTACCAATCTTTTCAAGAATCTTGAAAGGTCCATATCTAATTGGTTTCATTTTTTAACCTTCTCATTTAAGCCTCTCTTTGCTAATTTAAAGCCAAACTTCATCTCCAACTTGGAAACTGTGATCAACACGATGCTTGTCATGTCTTGTCTTGTACTTGGCTTGGCTCTTTTCCAACTGTTCTTGTACCATTTGATGCACCAACTTAATTTGTTCAATGAACTTCTTTGCCCTATCAATGTCATATAGACCATCAATAGCAATGTCTTTCCCAAAGATAAAATCTAAAAGAGATTTGGGAAAATAACCAAAACATGCCTCAAATGGAGATGTTTGAGTTGAAGAGTGCTTAGCCCGGTTGTAAGCATGTTTAATGTAGTGTAGGTGCTCATCCCAAAGCTTAGGATGCTTGCTGCAATAACCACGAAGAAGATGCACTACTGTTCTATTAACCACTTCTGTTTGACCATCGATTTGTGGATGAAAACTGTGCTCTTTTTTAGCTTGGTGTCCACGAGTGCCCATAAACTTGACCAAAAGTTCCCAATAAATCGAGAATCTCGATTAGAAATAATGGATTTAGGCAACCCAAAATGTACCCAAACACGCTGAAAGAACATATGTGTCATTTGCTCAGTTGTAACTTGCTTCTTACAAGGCATCAAAATACACATTTCATTGAAATGGTCAACCACAACATAAATATAATCATGATTCTTTTTAGACATAGGTAGACCTCCTACAAAGTCTATGGAAATGCCTTTCCAAGGATGAGAAGGAACCGAAAGTGGAGTATACAAACCCAACTTTCTATTGCTAGGCTTGCTTGTAACACACAAAGAACATCCTCTTACGTATCTTGAAACACTTTCATTCATTTTAGGCCAATAGCAATACCTTTGCAAATTAGCCACCGTCTTGCCTACACCAAAGTGGCCAACAATAAGAGAAGAATGGGCTTCTCTTATGATGTTGACTCTTTCACCCTGTGGAATACATAGCTTGCCAAGATGATACAAAATCTTATTATGCTCATAGTAATCCAACTCCTCATCTTGGTTAGAATGACACAAAGTTGCATAAACCTCTTTAAAATCAACATCTAAAGCATACTATTCAACATAGCTCTCATGCATGATAGAATTATGCTTAATAATAACTGAAGCACTAACAATAGGCCTAGAAAGCATATCAACAACATTGTTATAAATGCCTTTTTTATACCCTATAACCAAGTGGAAGTGTTGTATAAAACCCATCCATCTGAAGTGCCTTGCTTGCTGCAACTTTGTTTGTGATTGTAAGTATTGCAACAGTTGATGATATGTGTGAATGATAGTTTCTTTTCCCAATAAATAATGTTTCCATTTTTTAACACTTTGCACCAATGCATACAACTCCTTATCATAAGTAGGATAGTTAATCACAACACCATTAAAAGTTTCAGAATGAAAACAAATGGGCTTACCTTGTTGCAACAAGACTGCTCCCATTGCATAATTGCTTGCATATGTTTGGATCTCAAATGGTTGTCTCAAATTTGGAAGTGCAAGAACTGGAGTTGAACTAATCTTCTCCTTTAATGCATCAAATGATTTTTGTTGCTTTCCTCCCCATTGGAAAACTTGCTTGATGCTTGTCATTGCATGTAATGGAGTTGCAATTGAAGAGAAGTTTGCAATAAACTTCCTCCAATATTGGGTTGCTCCCAAAAATCTTCTTACCTCTGTCACATTGTTAGGCTTTGGCCAATCCAAAATAACTTTGACCTTGGAAGGATCAATTTTCAGTTCTCCTCCTCCAACAATATGCCCCAAGTAAACAAGTGAGGTCTTTCCAAACTCACATCTAGACATCTTCAAAAATAAATTTTCTTTCTTTAATACATCCATAACTTTCTTTACATACATAACATGATCTTCACGAGATTTGCTAAATATCAAAATGCCATCCAAGTAGAAAATCACACAATCATCAATAAAAGCTCTTAAAACATCATTCATGACTCTCATGAATGTAGTAGGAGCATTGCAAAGTCCAATTGGCATTACCATCCACTCAAACAAACCTTGCTTTGTTTTGAAAGCTGTCTTCCAAGTTTCTCCTTCAACAATCCTAATATGATGATATCCACTTCTCAAATCCAATTTAGTAAAATACTTAGCATCTTTCAATTGATCAAGCAAATAATCAATTCTAGGAAGAGGATAATGATTCTTTACCGTAATCTTGTTCAAGGCCCTGAAATCTACACATATGCACCATGTGCCATCTTTCTTTGGAACTAAAACAATTGGCGATCCACATGGCGATGTGCTTGGCATGATGAACCCTTTGTCAAACAACTCTTGGATTTGTTTTTTAATTTCAATATTCTCCATGACTGACATCCCATACATACCAATGTTTGGAAGAGGACACTCTTGCTGTAATTGTATCTCATGTTGGATAGCCCTTTTTGGAGGCAATCCCTTTGGTTCCCGAAACATCTCATCATATTGATTAACAACCTCATATAAATCAGATTTAAACTTTGAATCACAACCTTGAAAACCTTATTTTTCAACATTGTTTTTGGGTTTGATCATCAAGAGGACAAAATTCTTACTAGCATTGACTAATCTCTTCATTTGTCCAACATTTACAAGTGACAAATTCAGCTTCTTTGTATGTGCTATAACAATGTACTCAACTCCATTTTTAAACAAATGATACTTGTTCTCATGACGATGAAAGATGACTCTCCTATCATATAAGTATGGGCTTCCCAACACAATACCACAAATATCCAAAGGAATAACATCAAGCTCTACCTCATCTATAAAATTTGCAGTGATGGAAAATCTAAGTTTACACTATCTTGTCACATGAAATTTGGCATTGCCACATATCCATCCTAGAGGGTATGGTTTTGGATGTGGAGTAGTTTCCAATTTTAGTTTCTTGACAGTGTTTTCATATATGAGGTTTGTTTGAGATCCAACATAAAAAAGAGTATCTATCTTGGTATGCTTTGAAATCACCCTTATGTGGAAAAACTTTATTCTTTCTTTTTCCTGTTGAGTTTAATTGAGGCTATTACTACTTGAAGAACTAGTACTTGCAATAGAATCCTTACCTTGAAAACACATGGTTGTAATCTTTGTTTCATCACCCGAATCAAAACCTAAATCATGTTGTACGTTTGCAGTAGTCTTTGGTTTCCCCTTATGGCTGAATTTTTTGGGTCTCTTTTCAGGATGAAGTTTCCAACAATGGTCTTCATCATGGCCATCTTTTGAACAATGTTTACATGTGAGTTTCTCTCCCTCTTTCTTGACTGAAG
>SNQJ01S0011279.1:88924-103300 GCA_010110895.2 Picea sitchensis | reverse complement strand
CTATAGATGATTTCTCGCCAGAATATCTTTCAGAACTGCATGAAGACACAATCCTTCACAGGAGGATGATAACTTCAAAACGAGGGGATGTGGAATAGCTTTGAGTTGGTCTTAAAGGCACAAATCCAAGCAAGGCCAAGTGGATTGAGGTTGGAAAGGTGAGGGAACTGTACCCTCATCTTCAGATAGACTGAAAGTAGTCTTTTGGTGGTACAAAAGATTCCCAATGGGGAGGAGTGATCCAGGGGATCAAAATATGCCCAAAAATCAAAGTGCTCGGAATTACTTCAAAATGTACATGTACGTAGGCCTCATCCTCACAATCCCAACACAACTTGAATGGGTTCAAACGGATGTCGTATCATTGAGATATCGCGTTCTTTCCACTTTGTCGAATAAACAAAATTTTGTTGACTGTACAGTTTGTGCAGTGCTGACGTGGCAGGGTGACGTGGACTGCTGACTGTGCATAGATGTTGATGTGTCATGGTCGAACCGCTGATGTGGCATGTCCGTATTGGACATGTGGCAGGTGGTCGTACTGACATGTGGAAGAGGTTGACGTGGCAGCTGAGGTGGACTTATCACTTGATGACATGTGTCAGTTGTTGAGTTGGCAATGGTTACGTGGAATTTTGGTGGAGAGTAGAATGGTGCCATGTGGCCCAGGCATGGGATGCCACATGGCACCCCCTTCATAGTGTAAAATGTTGGTTTGTGCTCGCGAGGTTTGGAACCCGCGACCTTCGGGAAGTGGATGACTTAGCAGGGTCGGGCTACCAGCCCACCCATATGGTAGTACTTAACCATACATGGCATGATATTATTTTATGTTAGCACTGTGCTATAGTTCGATGGGGTCTGGGCTAGGGCTTAGCCCCAGCCCTCGGTTGTATGTTCTACCACCATAAGACCTCACCTCACACAACTGCACACGGGTTTTCAAACGGTGCAGCCAAGACACTTGTCAATCGCTCCAACGGTCTTTTGACCACGCACCTTTACACTTGTCAAACCCTCGTCCAATGATGCAATGGGTGTCGGGTTTAGCACCTAGGCCCTGGACACCTGGGTTGCATGCGACCAACACCTCTGCCCTTGGCGGTGCTAATCACGCTAACGGTGCGACAGAATGCCCAATTTTGTGGGAAGGTGTGTGTGCTGGTTTTTTGGCACAGGAAACGCCCAGAAGTCAGGTTCAGTCAGTCTGGGTGTGTTTTGGCGAGCAAAGATAGCAACAAATTGGGAGAAACTTCTAGGGAGTGATTCCAATTCAGTTTTTGGCCAAACCAGGTGCAAGAAGAGCCCAATTAGGGGTTTTGGGACATTCTGGAGCCATTGAAGCCATCCATTTCTCATTCTGAGCATTGTAAAGCATTGATTTTGACACTATGAGAATTAATGAAAAAGATCGATTAGAATTTGGATCATGAGATGTAGCCCAAGAGAGGGGTGAACTCCTTTATCATTTTGTTATGTTAATGTGTGTATTATGATGGTTGTTTATGATTGTTTATGCTGCTCATGATTAAGCAAAAAAACTTGTTAATATTTAGGTTTTTGTAACTTGATCCTATTACAAAAACACATACCATTTCACTTGCAATTTTAAAAAGATTCAAGCCTTTACATTTTCATATCATTTCACCACAACGCCCCCTTTCTCCAGGATGGTTGGTCTTCTAGACCCAACAATCTGTTGACATGTATTTTCCTCTGATCAATGGTGTAGAACAATTCCAAACTTCAAAACTTTGGGAGTTCTGACTCTTTTGCACCCAAGCTCGGAAAACCTTTGAACTCGCGAAGTCCGAAGGACTTGTCTGTTTAACACCCGTGCAACTTACCTGAATCCGATGATTGTCGATCCATGGGCTCAAATCCGACAGCTGGAATTTATTCCACTCCTCTGCACGCTCCTTCCGTATGGACTTTATCCGATGGTCCAGATTGTTTTCCGTGACTAATCTGACGGTTGTTGTGACCTCTCCTCCGTTCTGGATGAGCTTTCCTTCTGATGAAGGATTTCTTGATACTTTTCAAAGGCTCAACCTTTGTTCTCTTCCTCTACAAAACCGATTGTTTGGTCACTGCTCGCGTTGCACCTCCTGATATTGGAACTTGACACAAGTTCACTTGTGCACGCCTTGCGCTTCTTCTATAGTCTGGGAGTTAGATTGTACTTGGCCTTTTGCACTCCTTGCCCAAGAACTGTGCACAACAACACTATTTATCCTGATCTTTGAACTCACTCAAACTTCTAAGGGTCTCGACCCTTTTCTTCTTTAACAATTTTTCATGCTCTTCTAGCACTTTGCGCTTGACA
Organism: Picea sitchensis; assembly: GCA_010110895.2. Lineage (NCBI taxonomy): Eukaryota > Viridiplantae > Streptophyta > Pinopsida > Pinales > Pinaceae > Picea > Picea sitchensis. Next base: position 100,974 of record SNQJ01S0011279.1, on the reverse strand, counting down.
ATATTTATCTTTGGCGCACTCTTTGTGCTTGATCAATGCACTCCTTGCAAAGCTTCCTCTCAGAGTATTCAATAACTCTGTTGTTCTCTCCTGGAAATATCCTCACATAACTCAAAGCAGGGTTCTCGTGCACTCCTTGTGCCTGCTCAATGCACTCCTTGCAGAGCCTCCTCCTTTGAAGTCTTTAGACCTTAAAACTTCCCTACGCACTCCTTGCACTCGGGTTCAAAGTGTTCAGTAACTCTGAAGTGCGGACTTTGCACTATTCCTTCTGAGATTTAGCAATTGTTCTAGTGTGCCCACCTGGCACTCTCTCTTCTGAACTCAAAACAGAGTTCAAGTGCACTCCTTGCACTGGCTTCTTGGAGTTTTTCAACTACTCTCGTGTGCACTCCTTGCACAAGACTAAAGAGCCTAAAACTACTCAGAAAACTACAGATAGAGAATTTCTATCTTGCTCCTACAAAAGGAAATATACATGCACTTACAAGATTCCTAAACATACATAGTAACCATTCAAATGCATTTAGAAAAAACATATAAAAACACACAGAGAATCAGATGCAAGGAAATCTGCCTTTTATATTAATCTGAATGGTCTTTTTACAAAATGTACAAAGCTAGACAGCAATAGAGTCTCATCTCTTTCTCTCCTATCTTCTCTTCTCATCAATTGCCAACAATATATTCTTGGAATACCTTACATACATTTATACATGAGGGGGGCTTCTCGAGTTTTTGCTCTAGATTATTCTAGAGTTATCACTTCTAATTAAATGCCTCCCTATCGCTAAGTTGTTATAGTTAAATTCTCATTTACATCTTCATATCCGAGGTGATGCTCAAGATCTATACATCCTCTGCCTATTAAAGGAAATTATGCCCTCATCCTTACATATTACAATAACTCGTCCCTTCTCGAGCCTTACAACAATTAATCACATTGAATTACATTTAAAATTTTCAATTTATCTCAAAATTTGAGAGGATTGGCACGTCTCTCTTTGGGATTTGTTCCCTCTTGGTGCGTTGATGCATTGGCTGCTGACGTGTCGATGAGTTGGAGCGATGCTCCTGCATCATACTACCAAGCTGGAAAAATCATGAGCTCCTGCTCATGGTTCCCCTGCTACTGTTGTTGAGATTCTTTAGGGTCCCAAACTTGATTCTGGATCTCTCCACCTGCTCCTTTGTTTTTATGTTGTTGTTGTCCCATCTGATCTATTGGTTGGATTCTCTCATGCAATCTACTCTCTTGCATCTCTTCTTCACACAAGTCGAAGGGTAGATCATCTTGATCTCCCATGCTGATTTTATCTCCTGTGGCACTAGCTTGCCACTCCACTACAGGTTTAAGTTCTGCAGCCACATTACTTTGTTGTTGCTCAATTATTTCCCCTGACAGGTTGACTTCTGCCAGTTCTTCTGTTCTTTTGACATCTCCTTGTGCTGGTACAAGTCCAGTTGCATCCTGCAGCTCCTCGAGCTGGAATTCTTCTCCACTCTTCACGATCGCATCCTCCTCGCAGTATACTTTTGTTTTTGGATGGCTTAACCAATCCTCCAACAACTTTAACTCTTGCTCCCACTGAGTGAGCATCTTATTTGAATGCTCCTCTTCTTCTCTAATCTCCACTTGAGAATATGTAAATTTCCACTCCTCCTTCTCCTCCATGACAGTCTCTATTCGTTGTCTTTCTTCTTCTGCACCTACAATACGTGCACTGGCCTCTGTTGGGCTACTTGGCAAGAATATGTCGATTCCTCCATTGATCAGAACGCATCTCTGATCCTCCTCTGTCATCAATCCTTATTGATCTAAACTTGCTTCTCAGTTCCTGAGACTTTCATACAGTCTCTCCTTCATCTTTGTCAGCACTCCTAGTCGATCTGAACTCCTCTCATTTTCTTCACCTCGCCTACCTAGCAATCTGAACTTTCACTTATGCCCTCCTGGCAGTCTATGAGATCCTCAGCTGATCTCTCCTTATTTCCCACCTGGCAATCTGAAATTTCATCTCTGCCCTCATGGCAGTCTACGAGATCTTCGACCGATCTCTCTTCCTCCTCAATGAGGTTTTCTCCAGTTTCTTGTTCACAAATGTAAACCATATCCTCCTATGTGTTACTAAGGTCTTCATCTTACCTCAGCTACCTCCTTAATACATGTTTTTGTCTCGTGGAAATCAGTTGTTGAATAGGCCACTTTACCTTATGTTTCATGGGCCAATCATACCTCCATCTTCCTCGATGCATATTTTCTCACTGCAACGTTAATCGATTGAGCTCTTCTCTTGTATCATGGAGTTTTTTATCCATTTCCTCTTGGCTCATTTGTTGGAAGCCTCTTCTCTGACCTTGTTTATGACTTTTAGTGGCCATCTTCTCCTCTCCTTTGCTTATTGTCTACAAACCATAACTATTCTCTTATACCACTTGATGCAGACCCCCACCAACTCCCTAAGGTCTGCGCGACCTCCTGGTCTAGGATCGTTCAAAATCAAGGAGTCAAATTGGCTCTCGGGCCCCTACTGAGCCCTCAAAATTCTTTACACATGTCCCTTTTTCCTTCCATGCACCTCAAAATAGCTAACGAGGGTGCACCATGTGGCTTTGGGCTAAAACCGTGGCCTAAACAAGTTTTCCCGAAAAAATCGAGACTTCATAGATCTCGGAATTCGGGAGTTCCAATAGAACGACATAGCTTTCCTTCTAAACGCTGAAGTGTGAGAGCTCTAAACAGCGGCGAAGATCAATGGCGCACAGCGCCCGCTGAGATCTACAGTGGAAATATACTTCTGGGTTTCGAGCTTCAGCAATTTTCCCGCTCTAACACAATATTCCCCCGAAGATCCAACCCCTAAATCAGATCGAACGGTTCTCGTATTTGTTCTAGATCAACGGATTTTATTCGCTTCGCAACTCTAAGATTCAGGGATTTTCAAAGAACCACACCACAAATCCCCTGGAGTGTGGAACTTTGAAGTGGTCAACTAAATCTCCAATGGTACACGTGTCCTCCAGAACGAGTGGTTAGGATCTGCTCCAGGCTTCGGCCTTCGGGTGCCTTTCAACCATGCACCTTGCTCCCTCCCTAAATCCAAACTAGTGGAGTTGTAATATGTCATCCACATGTCCCTCGTCACTCAACGACCAGGATTGGCTTCGGCCTTTGGGTGTTCTCAACTCGAAGCAACTCTCACCTCCGATCTTCCAAAGTACCAAATCTCCAGACTGTGAGATCTCACGCCACATGTCCATTGTAATCAATGGATGATATGGACTCAGGCCTCCGAGAGTCCTTCACCCCAACTGCTTATGCTTTGAATCCTCCGGACTACGTGATTTACTACCACATGTCCTCTCTCGATCGCCAGTTGAGGATCCACTCCGCTTTTCAGAGCTTCGGGAGTCTAACAAACTTTCACCACAACACCCATTTCTCCTGGATGGCTGGTCTTCAGGACTCAACAAATTGTTGACATGTATCCTCCTCTAGTCAATGGTCCAAAACAATTCTGGACTTCAGAACTACGGGAGTTTCGAATCTTTTGCACCCAAGCTCGGAAAACCTCCCAACTCACGAAGTCCGAAGGAATTCCAGGTTTAACGCCCATGCAACTTACCTAGATCTTATGGTTATCGATCCACGTGCTCAGATCTGATGGTTGGAATCTGTTCCGCTCCCTTTCACGCTCCTCCTTCCATCTGGACTTTATCTGACGGGCCAGATTGTTTTCCGAAGCTAATCTGATGGCTTTTGTGACCTCTCCTCCATTGCGGCTGCCTTTTCCTTCTAATGAAGGATTTCTTGATACTTTTCAAAGGCTCGGCCTTTGTTCTCTTCCTCTATGAGATCAATTGTTTGGTCATTGCTCGCACTGCACCTCCTAAGCTTGGAACTTGAAACAAGGTCACTTGTGCATGCCTTGTGCTTCTTCTATAGTTTGGGAGTTAGACTGTACTTGGCCTTCTGCACTCTTTGCACAGGCACTATGCACAATGACACTATTTCTCTTGAGCTTTAAACTCACTCAAACTTCTAAGGGTCTCGGCCCTTTGCTTCTTTAACAATTTTTCATGCTCTTCTAGAACGCTACGCTCGTTCTCCTGAGCTTACAGCTTGACAATATTTGTCTTTGGCGCACTCCTTACACTTGTTCAATGCACTCCTTGTAGAGCTTCCTCTCAAAGTATTAAGTAACTCTGGTGTGCCCTCCTGGCAATCTCCTCACATAACTCAAAGTTATTGAATACACCTGCTCAATTCACTCCTTGCAGAGCCTCCTCCTTTGAAGTCTTTAGACCTCAAACTTCCCTGCGCACTCCTTGCGCTCGAGTTCAGAGTGTTCAGTAACTCTGAAGTGCAGACTTTGGACTATTCCTCTTGAGCTTTAGGAATTATTCTGGGGTGCCCACCTGGAACTCTCTCTTTTGAACTTGAAACAGATTTCAAGTGCACTCCTTGCACTGGATTCTCATAGTTTTTCAACTACTCTGGTGTGCATTCCTTGCACAAGCCTAAAGTACCCAGAACTTGATTCAGGTGGATATTAGTGGCCACCCACATGTTCCAACTGGCTCCTCTTGTCAGTTTTTAATGCAACATGTTCTTATGTACTTCTTTGTTATGGTGGGCTGTACACTTTTGGGGTTGTCTGAATCCCTACACATCTTCCAGGTGGATACTAGTGGCCTTCCACCTAATTCAACTGGCTTATTCTGTATGTTTTCATGTCAGCACATCCTTTTGTACTTCCAGGGCCGTTTTGGGGCAATAAACAATGTTTTTTTTGCTTGCCACAGTCAAACTGTAGAATGAGTTAGAGTTTGATAATGTAACGTGTATTTCTCGAAAAGACCTTTATAATGGGCTATCACACGCCTAAAATGGAGATCGTATGCAAAAGTTACAACCTCGGGAAGTTAATGTACTAACTTACCAAAACTGGGCCCACATGACTTTTGGCGTTTCATCTCCTAGGGTTAGGTTTTTGGATGTCTAGGGTTTTAGCATTCTTGTTATCATAAAAAGGCCTTTAGCTCCTCATTGTAATTATCTTCTTGTGAATGAGCATAGCCGTCACATATCTTCTTAGAGATAAAGCTGCCACCATTCTAGCGAGTCTTGCACTCTGTATTTTTACAGTCTCTTTACAATTCTTTCATTAATAGAAATCAAGTATTGTTGTATTTCTCTGTTTCTGGCAATTTCCGTGAGTATTTCATTGTAATTTCTTTACTTTCATTACGTTCTGAAAATAATCCAGATCAGTGGTATCAGGGCAGGTTGATCTTGATCATTTTTCAATACATGTCCCCGACGAGGTCCGAGTATAGCCAGTTGGGTCTCGAGTTTGTCTCTCTTGAGTTCAATCATTCTCGCACACCCAAGAAACCCTTGATGGTGGCAGAAAAGAAAAACGGTGGAGCAGAAGATTTTATTAACCTGTTGCTTGAGCAAGCGCTCGCACGACAGAGGGACGAAATGATGGAGAATTTTTCTCACATCCTTCAACGTATGTCGATAGCAACAGGTGCATCTTCATCAAGCAGCCATTTTGGAGGAACCTTTCCCTTCAAGGTACAAGTTAATTTTGATATTCCCATATTTGGAGGTCAGATAGATGTGGGTGCCCTAAAAAAATGGTTAAATCTATTAGAAGGTTATTTCTCTGTTCAAAAATTTTCTGACAGGGAAAAGATCACCTTTGCACTCCTCAAGGCTCTCGCCCATGTCAAACATTGGTGGGAAACTTACTGGGAGCAAAGTTCCACGGAGGAATATGGAATATATGGGTCCGAGCCCACTTGGGAGTTTTTTTACGATGCGGTCAAAGAACGGTATTATCTTGTTGATAACTATGAAGACCAATACATGATGTAACACCCTATTTCCCCCAATTTGTAATTAATCATAGAATAGGAATTACCATGCTAATGCATGAGGAAAATGTAAATGTATTATTGTTTGAGTTGCCAATAACTGACTGTGGGGGTGAAGCCTTGAAAGTACTGGCCATGATATCACTAGAGGAAGAATGTGAAAACTATAAGAGAGGGTTCATGTATCAAATAACAAATCTCCCTTGGAAGAAGCAATGAGAAATTCATGAAAAGATCATAGTCGTTGATCAAGGAGCGATCTGGACCATTGATCCTCTAGAGAAAATTTCGCAATTTCAGGGATCGGGAAAATGGAGATGAAAGGTCTTCGACTTCGCGACATGCGAAATCGCGAAATCCCGATACGCGAAACCCCGACAATATCTGAGCTGTCAGATCGTGGAAGAATTGGGACCATCAGATTGAGAACTCCGAAATTTCACAATTTTGGGGATCAAAGGATTCGAGGTTCTTCACAACAGAAGTCCCGAAGTCACAAAATCGTGACATAGTCACAACCGTTGGTTGGAGAGCCGTTGGTGACCGTTAATCTGATCCGAAATTTCAACATTTCGGGTATCGAGAGTCTGAACGGACGGTGGAATTCTCGGAGGAAGGAATACCGAAATTCCGTGAACCGTTAGATCTAGTTGATCAGCGGAGAAGATAAGGTTGATAACCTCTCATCACTCACAAGCTCAGGAGGAATAGTATCCGTTAGATTGGAATCAACAAGAGTCGTTGATCTAGAGCTTCAAGGTTTCGGCTATTGGGAAACGGTGGAGCGTTGTCCACGGATTCGCCGAAACACAGGATCCCGACGCGTGTCTACGACCCTAGGTACCGAGCGAAGGGTCATGTGAATCAAAGAGCTGAGAAAACCTTAGCTTCAGTCTTTCGGGTTTTTGGATTTCGGGGATCGAAGAACCAAATTTCCTTGCAACATGAATCCCGAAATCGCGAAACGCAAAGCGCCTTTTAGTTCGGATCGTGGTCACCGTCGGTGGTCGCGTGAGGAGAAGGCGTGAGCTAGTATGATGAATACGCATGAGTTGAATGCAATGTGAAGCCTCATAATAGGAAGCTTGATATTAATACCAGTAAGGTATGAATGATACTAAACGTGCAAAGTAATGCACAAGTATGACGTAAGAGTATAGTTATAGGCACGATATGGTATTTCCCGATGAGCGAAATATAAAGCAAGTATTGCTTTTACCAATATTGAAGGAATACTATGGAGGCATAGCTGACTCCATTCTGGGGAGTCATGAAAGTTCTGTTCCAAATAATACCCTGAGGGGAATGTATTCCATTTCCTCGGGAAGTGCCAATATAATTAGATGAAAGGGTAAATGAGCAAAGATGCTCTCTTGTCATAATAAGAGACAAATGATTATGCCTTTGAGCATCACATGAGAAGGATCGTGAATGAATCTGAATTGACTAATCTTAACAGTAAAGATGCATGTTTATATTCCTTAAGAGGAATATTTAGTAAAAAGCCAAAACTAACTCAAGGCTGAGGCCATCACAAATAGTGATGGATATGCAACAAGGAAGTTGCATGCCGAAGAAGTTCTCGGTGGAGGAACCGTGTAAGGACTTTGTCAGAAGGACAGAGTCACAACCCTAATAATTGTTGAAGGTTGGGCAATGGGCTGCAAGGCCTGTCCATATATATAAGAATCCTGGATTTCATTTTGAAAGAATCATGTAATTAATAGAAGACTAACGACTGAATATTGACCATTCTGATAACCGAATGGAAGTGTGTAGGATGCACATGTTCATGATTCATTATGAGCAAAGAGTTGCTATTAAATCATGTTGCAGTATCCCAAAAAGGGTTAGGGTGAGGCCTAACTAAGGCTGCTCAGAAAAANAAGAGAGGGTTCATGTATCAAATAACAAATCTCCCTTGATAAGGATGACAAGCCTCCTTCGAATCCCAAGGAAAGAAAATCAGTCAATGAAGAAAGGACCGATGGTTGAATCACCAACCACCCCATGAATGGAAACATGGGTTGTCAGTCCGAAGTACCACAAGGACTTGCAGACCTGAGCTTCCTTCTGACAGAAGGAACCGGATAGGTCGGCAAAAACCTTCCCAAGTAAGAGGGACACAAACACGGGAGAGACCAGACACCAAACGAGGGCGGAAGCTCGCAAGGGAGAGTTGTGAATCTCTCTAGTGAATCAAAAAAAATAGAAGGTCGCGAGCTTGATGCCGAAGAGCATCTGAGAAACCTCGTTGAGGCCACAACCAAGTGAGAAAGCTCTGAGTTGCAGAAAACAGGACTCGAACAGAAGTTGAAACAGAGAGAGAACCCTCGAGAACTGTGAGAATAACCTGGTGATATCATGGCTTGGCATGGGGGTGGCCAGAGTGCTAACAATGAATGCCTCTGAGCCTATGGTCGGGTGGAAGGACAAACACCCACAGTCAGTTGGTTGGCGGCAACCTGTAATAGATAAGTGATTTCTTACCCTGTGTAAATTATCTGTAACTGTGTATGAATTGACTATACTGGGTACGTTGCAGGAATCGGGCATATTTCTTAATGGATATATTGTATCCCCCCTTATTTTTGTTTGATTGTATAATTAGGCCAGTAAGAAATCATATGGTTAGGATAGGTTTTATACCCATAAAATACTTGTGTCTTATCGTGGCATAAGCCCGAGTCACGAACTATGCGTTCGTTGACCGTGGACACGGTTTCATGTACACATGTAAAAATTCCTAATCCTTTTGAGTCCTTTGGAGGACGAAGCCTGTTAAGCTCAGGAGGGATAACATTTTTAGAATGCAAGAGAGGCCCAAAACGATCAGGGCTCGCAGAGGAAGCAAAGGCCGAGGCCTTTAAGACTTTGAAATCTTCCAAGGAAAAGGAAGAAAGCGTGAGCTCAGGGAGGAGCTACAGCTACCGTCAGATCTCGCATGGATAGCTGATAGCCATCGGATCCCGGAGAAGTTGCATGAGGTTTAACCCTCGCATGCGCAAAGGTGAGGACTCGTCAAAGTCCTGAAAATATCAGGACCATCCATTTCAAAGGACACGTGGCAGAGATCCAAACCCATCGGGGTTTCGGATACCAGAAGGTTGAAGGACTAGAATCGTGGAGTCCCTGCATCGCGAACTCCCAGTTTGTGAAATCCCGATACAGGAGAGAAGCCATCGGATTATTGTATTTCAGCTATTCGGAGTTCGGGACGTAAAGGAGGCTGTGGTCTTGGTACGGAGAGTTTCAAACTCCCGGTACACGAAACAACGAAAGCATCGGGACCGTCCATTTCAGAGGACACGTGGCAAAGATCCGAACCCATCGGGGTTTCAGATACTGGGAGGTTGAAGGACCAAGAGTTTGGTCGCAGCGGATTCGTTAAATCGTAAATCCCGAAGTCCTGAGAGGTGCACGCAATTGAGGTTTCGGGGAAATCCTCGAAAGGAGATTTCGGTAATTTGGTTACCGGGAAAACAAGAGGTAAGAGTTTTGAACTCTTGACCCATAAAACCCTAAAAGGATCTGAGTCATTGGATCAGGAGAAGCTTTGAGCCGTTGATCTCGCTCAGGAGAAGGAGGACCGAAATTTCGGGATTCGGCACTTCGATACTTCAGATACCGGGAGTACAAGAGGACAAGGAATTGGAGCAACAGGATTCGCGAAGTCCCGAAACGCAAAATCTCGAAAGCGTTTGGAGGAGTAGTGCCGGGTCACGGAACAGGGACAGGTTTCGGCATACCGAGGTTCAGGATTTCGGAAGTTCCGAGGACAAGGAACCGGGGCGCTTTGCGTTGAAACTCCCGAAGTCGCGAAACGCGACGTATTATTGGAGTGGGGTTGCGATCTCAAGATTTCAGAACTTCAACATTTCGGGTTTGTAGATGCCTAGTTTGGTTGGCCTGTGGCCATAACCCACGATCACATGGAGGTGGACAAGGGAGGAACTAGCCTGCGCTAGGCCCCCGTAGGATTTCGGGGATTCTTTCCCGTGAAGAAGAGTGGAAATTTTATTATGTCGTAGTGGGTGTGTGACACATGAGATGGACCACACTGCGGCAAGAGAAGAGCCAAACAGTGTTGGAGTTCACAAATACTTTCAATACCTTGCACACCAAGTTGGGTATCAAAGACTCCGAGCAACATCTGGTTCTAAAATATCGTGGGGCTCTGCATTGGTACATCCCAACCAAATGGATTTCCTAAACATCTCATCATTGTGAGTTCTCTATCGATATGTTGTCAAAATCGAGCAGAAATTTAGGCACCAGAACAAATGGGAATTCAAGTCTACAAATCTGCAACAACCAAAGCACGGTAAAGACGACCCTAACCAATAGCCTCTAGAAAACTAGTCCAAGACACAGGACAAAAAGGGTAAAGTAAATATGAATAATGACACTGGGAAGTGGTGTGACTTCCACAAAATCCCCTGGCACAACATCGATGAATGTCGCTCGAAACAATCATTGGTAGCTGAGGTCAAAGACACAGAGTCGAACCCTGATTTAGAATCCGATCCAAAAAATATTAAAAACATACGGATCATCGACGCTAACCCCACTGCTATTGTCGTGACCACAACAATTCGGATAGAAGAACCACTAGATCTTGAAGAGGGGGAGCACCTCTTCCATTCACATATGTGGGTGAAGGGGACCGCATTGCATTTCATTGTTGATAACAATATCCAAAAGAACCTCATCTCAGCTAAGGTCATCAAACATTTGGGGTTGTCGACAACGCCACACCCACATCCATACAACATCGGGTGGCTTCACCAAGGATGTGATCTTTGCGTCAGCCAGCAGTGTTGCATGTCATGTGGCATCCATCCCTTCAAGGATGATGTAGTGTATGATATTGTCCCTCTTGATGTATGTGATGTTGTTTTGGGCCAACCATATATGTGGAAACGTCATGATGTCTATGAATCTAGACCCCGTAGTGTCATTATTACTTTGGGAGGTCAACTCTACAAGATACCAGAGGTAATTCCGACTAGTTCTCCACCAAAATAGCACCGCAAGGTAATCTCTCATACTGCAATATTCATCATCTTCACAATTTGTTCAAAGGATGCACATAAGACCACTACAACCATTGCAACCTCAACACCTTCTATCCAACAAAAACATATTTTCGAAGAGACATGATCCAGGTGGATATTGGTGGCCACCCTCCTATTCCACTTGGACCCCCACCATTGTTTCTTTCAGTTTTTCAATTTCCTTAATTGTAGCACAATTTACTATTTTTGGCAGTTTTTTCGGGTCCTGAACTTCCGAAGCCGTTTTGAGGCCCTGAACGACGTTTTTCATGCATCAAACCTCAAGTGAATATGATCCCAATTTAGACTAGATATTCAATATTAGCAGTTGTAGTCCTCGGATAGATCTTTCTAACGATGTATCATGTGCGTCAAACGGAGATAGTATCCCAAAGTTACGACCCGAGGAAGTTGATGTACTAACTTACCCAAACGGGGCCCACATGACTATTGGTGCTTCATCTCCTAGGGTTAGGGTTTCTGACATTCCTATTTATCGTAAAAAGGCCTTCAGAACCTCATTGTAATCATCTTCTTGCGAATGCGAGTAGTCGTCACATCTCTTCTCAAAGATACGCTGCCACCATTCTAGCGAGTCTTCCACTCTGTATTTTTACAATCATTGTACATTTCTTTCATTAATAGAAATCGTGTATTATTATATCTATATGTTTATGGTTGCATCTCTGATACATTTTTGTTATATTATTGGATATCCGTGATATCTCTATGCAATTATTTATTATATCTCCACTCCCATTTCGTGCCGAAAATAATATGGATCAAGACAAAAGATATTGGTTCTTCACCTACAATGGTGCCTACACAATGCCCCATCCAACCCAGAGACAACAGATTGGTGGAAGAGATTCAACCCCTCCAGCAACAGGTTTGTGACAGTCTTCCGCAAGCCAAGAAGCACAACTTCTCCAACAACGCACGCAACTCACCAAGTTTCAGATTTAGAAAATGCTTTGCTCTCTTCCCTGGGCACTCGATGCAATGGAGACCATTGCTTCTTAAGGGGGGAGGATTGATCCAGGTGGATATTGGTGGCCACCCACCTGTTCGAACTGGCTCCTCTTGTTAGTTTTTAGTGCAACACGT
>SNQJ01S0011279.1:21719-54348 GCA_010110895.2 Picea sitchensis | reverse complement strand
GTAAAACACTGGTGTACTGTGTATGCGTATGATTATTCATTTGTTCATTGCTTATTTACTCTGCAGTTATTGGATGATAATGCTTCACTGATATAACACTTGGATTATATGGTTAAAAGGGATTAAATTGCTCTATTACTGATTCACCCCCCTTTTCAGTAATCCAACATAACTTTCTACAAAATATTGCACCAAGTAGGAGTAGAAATGATGTTGTACAAGATGAGGAACATGATCAAGCAAATCAACCTTCATTGTCATTATCACCATAATCAACATTATCTTCATCGTTGTTGTCCTCATCGTCATTGTTGTCTTCATCGTTATCATCATCATCATCATCATCATCATCATCATCGTCATCGTCATCATCATCATCATCATCATCATCATCATCACATCATCGTCATCATCATCATCATCATCATCATCATCATCATCATCGTTTTCATCATCATCATTGTCATCACCATAATCGTTGTCATCATCATCATCGACGTCATCTTCATCTCCATCGTCATCATTGTCATCATCATCATCGTCATCATCATCATCATCATCATCGTCATCGTCATTATCATCATCATTGTCATCGTCATTGTCATCACCATAATCATTGTCATCATCATCATCATCGTCGTCGCCATCATCATCGTCGTCGTCATTGTCATTATGATCATCGTCGTCGTCATCATTGTCATCACCATAATCATTGTCATCATCATCGTCGTCACCATCGTCATAATTGTCATCATCGCCGTCATCATCATTATGATCACCATCGTCATCATCATTTTCATCACCATAATTGTTGTCATCATCATAATCGTTGTCGTCATTGTCTCCATAGTCATCATCATCGTCGTCATCGTCATTATCATCACCATAATCATTGTCATCATCATCATCGTCGTCCAATAAATCTAGAACTAATATTAATCGTTGGCTGATTTAGATCATTGACTTGTCACACCAATAACCACATCCTCCTCATCGACCTTTTTATTAACTTTCTCTTCTATTGCTTTGGCCTAGTCCTTGACCACTATATATGGTAAAAATTTATTTGGCCTGTATATCCATTTAACATATTGTACTTTTGGTTTTATTTTATTTTGTATTTTGGTTAATTATGATGGTTTTTATATGATCCCTAGCCATTGTGAATGGTGGAATATCATAGGATGTGTATGTACTAACACTTAATGAGGATGATATAGTTGAGGACAAAAGCAATGTAGATGGACTCATAAAGGGACTATAAAAAACTATTGTATTTTTCATCGTCGTCAATGTCATTGTCACCACAATCAACATTATCTTCATCGTTGTTGTCGTCGTCATCATCATCATCCTCATCCCCAACCACAGTTTCAAAGATAAAAGAAACAAAAAAAGATAGGAAATAGTGGAAGATAGGTTTAACCTAGTAGCATAAATAACCACCACTCTCCATAGTTATGTACATAGTGACCAATATGAAAACAATAGACCATGCACCACAACAAATGGTGCTTGTTAACTCTACACAATGATAGTGTCAACATAATATAAATACATGTAATAGTACTCCATGTTCAACCGAAAAATAGTAACATTATAGTGTAGTCTTAACAACACCAACCACAAAATACAAGGGAATCATATAGTAGCAGTAAAACTCACCATCAATCACATATACTATCCATCACAATGTTCACTAATGGAAAATTCAAATAAGTAACACACTAATAACCCCTATACAAGTGAGAGTGCACTAATAACCCCATCTTTCCATCTCCATGTGATGTTCATTTATAATAAAAAAATTGATTGGTATATTTTTGGTAATATTTGGAATGAATAGTTGGTTGTGATGTTTCATTACTTGGGTGAATTGTTTTGTATAAGGGAATTACTACAAAACGTTCCCTAGTAAGTAGGTAAATTCTATTGTATCATTTGGATAGTTTTGGTTGGTATACTTTCTATGATTTTACAATGTTGACATACTTTCTAGGTATGTAAAAATGATTATTTAAGTGGAATTCTAAGTGCTAGGTTTGTTTGTAGAATGTTGTCTTTCCCTCTTGCTCAAAGTTTATGTTTATGTATATTCATGATCTATTTTTCTTTAATAATTTCTCATGTTTCCTCAAACTTGTCTCTCTTAGAAAAGAGGCAATCCTTCTTGCTCAAAGTTTATGTTTATGTATATTCATGATCTATTTTTCTTTAATAATTTCTCATGTTTCCTCAAACTTGTCTCTCTTAGAAAAGAGGCCATCCTTCATATATATGGTTGTAGATGACTATTGGGTATTTTCAGACCTTGTGACTCTTATGGTTGGTTCTAATTAATTGGTCAAGTGATTACAAATGCAAGTTGTTGTGTTATAGTAGCCAACAAGGAATATGTGTGTCCACCTTTAGAAACCACATTTGTGGCCAACTTTGTAAAATTAGTTTTCTTGCATAAGATTGGCCTAGAAGCCATTTGTTAGAATGAATTTTGAATTCACTTACCTATGTAGCTAAGTAGGACAAGAGTTTCAACTTTCTTTGTATATTTGCACCTTTGTATATTAACATATGATTTACAAGCACCACTAAAATTTCAATTTAAAATCTACTATTTCGCCTTAGAAGTAGTTTTGAAGGTGTAGTTATTGAAAAAACTATTTACACACTTTAATGATTTATTTATTTTTTCAATAAAAGGGGACACTATTTGAATTACCAAATATTTTGTTCATAAAAGTGTTACTCCACCAACTCCAATATATTCATTATCATACTTACGGATTAGCAATTCATGAATAAGGGATTTTAGTTCAAGTATAGGGGTTGTGAGTTATAAATACCATTCACATAATCATGTACCATAATAAGATGGAATGTTTGTCTAAATCAAACTCTAAAAACTATCTACCAGGGAGTTCACCTTCATCCTTTGGTGTTGTCATCGGGTGAGCTGTATGCACTTGAAAAAATACTTGTTCACCAATGTGTCATGTACCCTCAACTATTGACATAGGAAAATAAACTTTCTCCCTAGGAATGGTGGAATTTATTTATCATTATTTCAATCAACACCATGGAACAAAGGTGTTTTGGGATTGCCTCCAATGAAACATTTAGGAGAAAATTTATGTGTCCCTATGGATCTCTTCTCACATTAGGATTGTTGTAATATAATTCAAAGGGTATCCCTCTATCTTATGATGATATTCAATATATCTCTATAATATGAAAGATATGGAAATATAGATGAAGGAAATAATGAGTAATTATTGAATGATAAAGTATAAATGTTTGGGACATGGAAAATTTTAGGGGCTAAATTTCATGCACGTGATAGTTTTCCATTTTTTATTTTCCAAGGAATCAACATGAATCACTCCTTATAGAAGGAATCACTCCTCAAGTTATGATTGTTATTGTACAAAACCCGAACATACTCTATAGAATGATATGCATGCATATATATGCTCTCTCACGAGTATTCCTACGAGCTATCTCAACTACCTCTCATTATTTCATTCCATAAATTATCGCCCACCAACTACCTAGTGGGACTTATTCAGTGACTATGACCCATTACATTAATTAATGAGTTCATGCACAAACAATTTAGTAGGTCTTATTCCTCAAGTATGGCCACATTATATTCATATTCTCCTTAGGTACCCTCTTAAGGGAACTAACTTTACATTAATTGTTCTCACTATATATGTACCCCCTTAGGTACATTACATTCTCCTTGGTCATTGGTTTACATAACTCCCCATTATGATATATTGTGGTTAGTGATGGAATATGAGAACGAACATGGTCAATTGCCTCCAAGTGATCTAAGGGTTTCAATTAAGATCTTGATCGCCACTCTCAACAATTTCATGGTGTTTCTAATATTAATATTTCTTTTAGAATAAAATGCTTCTCATTTGTGATTAATGCTACAACTATTTTATACATTAAAAAGGTCATAAGGACAACTGCTACAAGCATAAATATTATATTTACCAATCCAATCAATTAATCACAATGTATCCCACACAAGGCCAATAAACAAATGCTCACCATAAATGCAATAGACACTAAACCATTAGAGATCCAAAAACAAAATCACTATGCCAATTCATTGATATAGTGTCATCTCAAACTACAATTGAGATAATGCCTACATCAAGTGGAGGGTCCTTATCCTTAGGGGTTGACCCCATCCATTTGTTTGTGGGCCCATTTTCATCTAGAATTGGCTCCCCATCTATTGTTGTCAATCTCAAGTTTTGCAGGTCACTATCATTCGAAGATGACCACAAGCATGATAAGAAACTTGTTAAACTAGGGCACTTCAAGAGCTCTAGATGAAAACCAACTTTTACATCACTTTTGATGATCACAAACAATACAACTAACTTTATCTTGAGGGAAACCAAAAGGGTGTTTTATAAAGGGCACTCAAATTGCCCTATTTTCCATGAGATAAAGTTCCACCCATTACACTGATTTTTTTGAAAATTTGATGATCTATGTCATTTTAAAATGAACCAAAATCTCTAAAACAAAGTTTCATAATCAAAATTCCCATCAATAAAATGAAGTTCTAACTTATGACAAAATTTCTATCACATTAAAAAACAATTTTTACCAAATAAAAAAGACAATATAAGCTCCCAAATAAAAAAGACAATGTACCCACCTTCCTTAGTTAGGATCATCTTGAGTGCTTCAATGCTTTGTACTTTTCTCGCTCGTCTATCTTCAACCATGTAAGCCAATGTTACAATAATGGGTCAGATGAACAACGTGCACATATGAGAAAGGGTTAGGGGGATGTGATCTCAATGAGCTCCTCAGTGCTACATGCAATGACTTTGGACATTTTTATGCCCCTTAATCATCTTATCACCATCTCTATAAGTTTTATGGAACTTTGGAACCATTTCATGCCTCACATGATGAGAAGAATCGTGTGCTTCTAATGTCTTCCTCTCTTGTTTGGTGTTATTCCTCCTTGCCCTTTCTTTGTTGTGCACGTTTCCCTTGGAGAAATGGACCCGAACCTTGCACAACCAACCCTAACGACCTTAGGTGAATTCATGAAGAGCTATGACTATGTAGGGAGGAAGTTGATAGTCTTAGGGTCAACTCATCCCTCAAAGATGTCAACTATCGCAACTTGCAGAGATCAATTGAACTTTTTCTTTCAGAAGTTCGTTTAATTCATGGAAACAGGAGGGATGCTCATGAACAACTTGTAGTACTGTGATGAAAGGTTTTAGAACTTCAAGTTGAGTTGGTTAAGTTTAGAGAGAAATACAATGAGCTATTGAACACCTTGAGAGCAGTGAGACAAGATCTCATTGGGCTCTGAGGCATTCTGCATCCACAGTGTTCCAGTGATCAATTTGTCCAAGCTTCCTTCCCCTTAGAGGCAAACAATTGCATTAAGAACCTTGAAGCAGATTTGTCGACCACAGAGACTCAATACCCACACCACTGAATGTAGTGAAAATGTACATTTATATCTAGTGATTTTATTAAGTTATTTCCATGTAAACATGAATGCAAAGCTCTTAGTAGACAATGGAGACATGATTTGTGCTTTGAATTGTATCCACCATATCAAATGTTTCTTTTTGTTTTTTATGATCTTCTCTAAGCTTGTTCGCTCCACATATATCAACTAGTTAGGTACAACAATAATGGTTCTCTTTGATTAATACAATCCCATTATTGTTATTGTTAAAAAAAGTTTAAAAAACCATTTAACCAAGATGTATACTTCGAGTTGGCTATTCATGTCATGCCTAATTTGACAGTTAATGAACAATCCTAGGGGACTACAATGAAATCAAAGGTGTCATGAGGCCAATCAAAGAGACTATGATACTAATTGAGGTAATGCCAAAGCAATCGAGTGTGTGATTGAAGGCATCACAACACAATAAAAGGTTTTTTTTATTCAATAGAAAAGTTATTTTTATTTACTCGAGGGGGTTTATATAAAGGATAAAAATACAACTATTTTTATTTACTCTAGGGGGTTTATATAAAGGATAAAAATACAACCACATTAATAATATTAATTAAGAATGACTTATATATATATATATATATATATATATATATATAACAAAATTAAAAAATTTAAAAACCATATACATATACATATACATATACATATATATATATATATATATATATATATATATATATATATATATATACTGTAAAAAATTAAAAAATAAAAAGCACATAAATAAACAAAAAACCTTAAAATTAAATCAAAACCTCATTGAGGCAGTGCAAAACCCCGCCATCATGATAGAGGACAAAGTGGAGGCCAAAACCCCACGACACCAACATAGGAGAGAGGCCAAAATCCCATGACGATAGAGGAGAGAGGCCAAAACCCCACGATGACAGAGGAGAGAGGCCAAAACCCCACGATGACAGAGGAGAGAGTGAAGGTTATTTGGCCAAACCCGCGACCAGCTCGTGGAGTGGAGATGTCACCAAAATTGGTAATTTCTGACTGGTTTAATTTTCATGAGAGGCTATGCACATCAAATCTTAGTTTCATTTCCACTTCAATGGGTTTCAGTTTTGTTTCATTTCCATTTCCACTTCAATGGATATTTCTTCCATGCCTTCTTCAATGATTACCCCCTTGTTCATGGATATTTGTTGGGGCTCATCCTATAATAGGTCAATGAACCTCATAAGGAGAATTAACCCAACCGAAATATTTTCCCAAAATTGCGTTATAAATTTCAACAAACTTCATGTGTACCAAAATAAATTTCAAAAATTCATGTGCACTTAAAATAATGTGAGAACTAAACTATAATACTCTCATCGCTCATGGTTTCCATAAATGCAACTATCCAAAGGCTTTCATTGTGGCTGGATCAATACTAGTAAAGTAATCTCAACCATATTGGAGTTTAGTAGGAGTTTCACTCAGAAGTCTTGGTGAATAGACACCTCCTTTTAGCTTTTGCATCCAAGTCAAAAATTTGTGTTATTTAGTGTAGCCTATGGATTGGGGCATTATTCTCATCCACAACTTGGGTTATGGAGTTAAATGCACTAACAATGGTAGAAGGGGACAAAGCTCTCATGTGATCCAGGTGGATATTCTAGATGAGAGTGAACTTTCAATTCAAAAACCCAACCTACCTCTACTTGCTTTAATACAAAATCGCTTACCTAGTAGATACCACAAATTCTTGTATATATCATAGCTTAACCAATATTCTATGCATTGACATCTTTGGCCTAAACGAACCCTTTGGCCTAAATGATCCCTTTGGCCTAAATGATGCATGCATAGACTTCCATGATTTGATAAACCTAAGATGAAATTACCAATGGGGTTCCTCTTTTCTCATTTTAATATAAAGAAGCTTATACCATAGGCTTTGACATCTTGCTCATTATTTGTCATTGTATTGGGTTCATGCATGTATCAAATAGGGCTTGTAATAATTCTAGAGCCATCAAATGAGGCTTCTAAATGCCTTGAACAACATTTCTTATCTCACCACTAAGAAATAGGTCATTACATTTAAAATAATAGGGATTTGTTACTTAGTGGAGCTACTCTTCATCATGAGTAATAGAATTTTCTAAAAATGCTCACTTAAATGTTATAACGATATACTGTTAACTCATATAATCTAACTAATCCAACGGTTCGGGTCTTAACTACTGTGACACTCGTTAACCAACTCATCTGGCTCACATGTCCTATCCGCTTCTATAAATAATGGTGTATCCGCATCCATTTTTTTGCAGAAGAAATATTGATTTGTGTTCTCTGTGTTTTGTGCATATTATGGAGTTTATTTGGTCTCACATGCTGGTATCAGAGCTACTTCTTTTGTAAACTCCATGCCATTTTGTGTGTCCATGGAGAGGGACAGCCAGCGCGCTGAAGCATTGGCAACTCCATGCCTTGTGTACCCTGCAGAGGAGGGGAGCGAAAGGGGTGCTGCGGAAGCTACTGGGCTACAACTCTAGATTCGAGGAGCAAACAAGAAAACCACAAGCCTATCGTTGTTTTGTTCCATACTGTCAGGGCGAAGGGTCTCGCTACAAGGAGATCATAGTGGAGCAAATAAGGATCGGGTCGCCTGTACTAAGTGTACCTACAGAGGCGCTTTGTTCAAAGAGTCAGGGTTACCGAGGTGGTTGTGAGGATTTTCTTGAATTTCATTTACAGATTAGTTTACAAATGTATCTATTAAGACACCTCAGGGAGTAGTAATTCTTCCTGGCCAAGAAAATTATCAAGAATGGTTTCAAAAAATTAAAAATACTCTTATTTTAATGATTTATGGGAGGAAATCTGTGAAGGCAAGGATGACAATGACCCAGAGAAATCTATAGATGCCAGACAACTTGTAATTTCGAAGAGTAAATATATAAAGGCACATGCTTTAATTTCTACCTCAGTCACTAAAGAGGTAAGCATACATATTCTTTCCAACACCACAACATTTAAAGCATTAGAGAAATTAGAAAAAGATCTTTATGACTTATCTTGAGTCGAAACTAGCTAAATGTTGATGAAGTTGTTTAATCTAAAGCTAAAAGATAATAATCCCATGAAGTAAGCTTCCGAAATTAGAGCTCTTTCTACAACCTAACCGGTGGCCGCTGGATTGCAAACCCAGATTTATTAAAGCCTTATATCCAAATTTTATATTCATATTACTTAGGACCCTCTCTTCCTCAAGAAAGTGGGATGTATTGAAAGCCATGACTTTTTGATACCTTTGACAGACAAAATTGTCGAAAGAAAGCTTTGGGAAGAAGGAATCTTTCCACTTCCACAGCCTGAGGACTTCTAGGTCTCTGTACTGTGAAAGAGCGGTAAAACCTAGAGAGAGTCTCCATTAGATTTGATTACCATTTCACGAGGGTCAGCAAGTGGAGACCATTTAGAGGCAGGGGGCTCATTATCATCAAGGAGACAGAAGCAACAAGATGATGTATAAAGAAAACATTTTCAAACATGCATAAACAACTCTTTAAGTGTTATAGGTGTGGTAAATTGTGTCATACCTCTTCTCATTGTCGTACCCCTTGGGATAAGATTAATGAGAAGAAAGAGCAAAAACCTCCAAACAAAGGAAAACCACCTAAATCTGCTAACTATATTGTTGCACATTGTAATGTTAGTATAAATGAAGTTTTTAGTTAATTCTATTTTGGTTTCCTTTGGAAGACACTCTGGATCTTTTAGATACCGGAGCCACTTTCCATATGACCTTCAGAAGAGATTTTTTTGAGATATTTAGTAATCACATTGATGGAATATTTTATTTTGCTGATAAGTCCCATTTAAAGCCTTCGGGAATTGGATCTATTCAACTTCACCTACCAGGACTTGCTAATTATATTTTGCATGATGTTCTTTGCATTCCTCAACTAAATAGAAATCGATGTCTCTCATACATATCATGTAACAAGGACATTCTATACATATGTTTGATGGTATAATTGAAATAAGAAAAGCATCCGATCAGGTGATTGTTATGACCAGTGTTGAAGAAGACAAACTTTTAAACCTTAAAGGGACATCCTCTTTTCAATCTAATTCAACTCTTTTGGCTCAACATACTGATACCTTTTCTTCGAGCTTATTGTGGAATGCTCGATTTGGTCATATTAACTATGAAAGTATCAGGATTATGAAACAACAATGTATTCAAGGGCTTCCTACTATTCTAAGAAAGATTTCTCCATGTAATGCTTATATTTTAGGAAAGCATTGTAAACAAATTTTTTATGGATCTACTTCTCCCCGAAGCCTGTGAAGTTAGGTCTCACACTGATTTAAGGGCCCATGCATGTCTAATCTGCAAATGGCACAGCCCACCTAATGACTTTATTGACGATTACACCAGGATGTGTTGGGTTTAACTGTTGAAAGAGAAATCTCGTAGCTTTCGTAACTTTTAAAGAATTTCTAATCTATGGACTGCCAAATGGAAACCTCAACTCTAATATCTGCACTCTACTTTATCGTATAATGGTGGTGGCAATACACTTCTTAATGAATTTGGTAAAGTACTCATAATAATAATGGATTAAAACATCAGACCACCGGCCCCTTTATACTCCACAAATGTAACGCAGTGAGCTTACGAAATGTAACTTTCCTTAATATGGTAAGGTCAATGATTTTTTCTAAGAATGTCAGGTTGATGTTTTGGGGGAGAAGCAGCCTTGTGCCGCTTTATACTGCAATCGTCCGCTTCCATTAATTAATAATAAGTCCCCTTATGAATTGTGTTATAATCGTCTTCCTGTTGTTCGACATTTCAGAGTTTTTGGTTCTACATGTTATGCGCTAATTCCTAAACAACAACGCGATAAATTGGGTGCAAGAAGTCGAAAATATCTTTTCTTGGGGTATCCTAATACCTCCAGAGCTTATAGATTGTATGATGAGGAAAAATGCTAAAATTTGTTATTTCAAGAGATGTTTTCTCGAATTTTCTAAAGATTCTTCTACTATTGATAGACAACTCAATCATTTGTATATATTCTACCAAGAAGTTTTGGCTATGAATGGATAATGATCTCCCACATCCCCAAGGGGGTGTTAAATTTACATGCAAATAGCCAGAGCCATTCTCCTGAGGATGGAAAGATCCTAGACAAGATCTAGGGCCCCTGCTGCACTGGGTATGTGGTCTGGGACCAAATTGATAAAGACACTAGACAAATCTCTAGGGCCCCTTGTTTGTAACCAGTGTAACCATGCATGGGGCATGGGAGTCTTGGTCCGGGACTAAGCATATGAAGTCCCTAGATATGTCTAGGGTCCTCAACATCTTAGAAAAATGGGCGTTCTCAGACTGGGTTCTTGGTCCGGGGACTAAGAGATTGAAGACCCTAGACATACCTAGGGCCCCCTGGACTGGTTCAGTGGGTAAATCCATGCCTGGGTATGGGATTCCTTGGTCCGACTAGCGCCTGGAAGTCCCTGATATAGTCTAGGCCCCGCCACCGATCCAGGTACCTATGCCTGGCATTGGGTTTCTTGGTCTGGGACTAAGAGATTGAAGACCCTAGACATACCCAGGGGCCCCCTGGATCAAGGTTCAGGGTAGCCATGCCTGGGGCATTGGAGTCTTGGTTTGGGACCAAGCACTTGAAGTCCCTAGATATATCTAAGGCCCCTAAACAGGGTCCAGGGTACCCATGCATACAACATGTATTGGTTCTTGGTCTATGACCAAGAAATAAACGCCCCTAGATATGTCTAGGCCCCCGGGACTGGGTCCAGGGTAACCATGCCAGAGCAAAGTCTTGGTCCGACCAAGAATCAGTCCCTGACATGTCTAGGGCCCCGGATTGGATCCAGGGTACTCATCTGGCATTGGGTTCCTTGGTCCGGGACTGATATTAAAGACCCTATATATCTAGGGCCCTGACAGTCCAGTGCCTCATGCCCCGGCATGGCTGATCTTTGGTCTCTGACCTTGGTGTAAACTTGATGGTACATGACTCCTTCCTTGAAGAAGGATATAACCACAAGAGGGATAAAGTCCTATATGCGAAAGCAAGGGATGAGCAAAGTACAGTTCACCATATGATTTGGAGGAATGAGTAGTGCCACCTTGTCAACCTTCTCTGCCCTTGGTTGATTGTTCTGGATCCTTATTGGTTGTGGGCTTTACCTTATTGGTTGTGGGCTTTGTCCTTTGACGTGGGCTTTACCTTATTGGTTGAGGGATTTACCTTATTGGTTGTAGCTTTATTCTTATTGATTGCGGGCCTTTGTTTTTACCTTTGGGTTATGATTTTGTCACATGCTTAAATTTATAATTTAAACATGTGACATATATGCATAACTTAAACTTACCCTCCTGTCTCTACCTAATCTAAATTTCTCCCAACCTCTACCCCTAACTACTATTTAATGGATCCTCCCCTACTCCTACTATCACATACTAACACTCATACCTCGCTCCATTGTCACATGGAGCTTCCCTTGAAGGTGCTACCGGCCCCAGCAAGCTGGAAGCATGCCTTGATTGTTGGAGGATTAATGTTGCTGTCCCATCTTCTTCTGCTGCGTCACGTTTATATGCCCTTTTGAATATGCTGGGAGGTGCCACTCCTTGTTGTAAGGGTGCTGTTTAAGTAAGAGGTGTCAGCCAGCCTATATAGGGTGTTCCTCGAAGGTCGGGCCCACTCCAAGGATCAGCCGCATTCCCTCAGTGGGATCACCGGTGATAGTCGTATCAGCCATATGTGTTGAGGAGTGCGCCGCTACTGAAACCTATTGAGTGATCACATAACATCATTTGTTGAGGTGTCACTGGCATTTTGTCAGGTGTACCGTGGCTCATCTCTACCAAGGGGTTTCTCTCGAGTTTGGTTTTCTTGTTTTGATTCCAACCTAACTATGGTGGTATAGGTACTTTAGACTTCCTTCATTTCTTTGGCATAAAAAGGATCATTCATTGATCATTGAACCGAACTTTAACTGGAAAAGGGGCCCATAAGGACATTAAAACTTCCATGGTCTCAGTGGCTTTCCAAAGGTAGGGCATATAGTACTGCATGTGTTTCTTAACTATTCTCTCCTAAAGTTCAGACCTGAGTTATCTATCACAGCAATACCATAGAAGAAGACTTAGGCTATTGTTTTATCTTTAACTAAGATTTATGATCCACCGTTGTTTTAGAGGAGTTATTTACCTTTGTTTCAGATCTGAGTTTAAACATATGATCTAAGTTCTCCTTTATCCTGAATATAGATCTACTGCTGCACTACTATCACTAAGTGGTTTGAACCTAGTCCAGCTTACTATGATAAGGAATGAGCTCTTTACTATTTCTTCCAGGATCTACTTTTGCTCTTTAAGATCCTAGATCTTTGATTTGTGTTTGTCTCTTCACATCGCCTATAATAGATCCGCCTCTATATGTCATTTGTGCTTCGTGACTTAAGTAGCCTTTACTTAAAAGTAAAAGGAGATCATTGCTTTAAATCTCTATCTAAAAATCTAATACATGGTATCAGAGTTATGGATCGCAGCGCAGCTTCCAAGAAGAAGTCTTGAGCCCACGTAGATCCTTCATCAGAATTGTTTTGCGATCAGAAATTGTTTTTCCTTGTGTAAATTATGAAGGTTTCAAATTTTGATCAAGCTCAGTCCAAGAGCTCCCTGTCTTGGATTAATAGGTTGAAAGATGCACAACAGATAGAACTCAATAAGAAACTAAAGACGAGTAAAATAACGAGAACTATCTCGAGTGAAAGGGTTTTCATTACAGAGAATGTTCAGAAACGGAAGAAATCATTTGTCTCTTAGCATCTGTTTTTTAAAGCAACCGAGGTTGGCCAGGATTTGAACCCTGCATCCATTAACTTCCATTGCTGAATGTTTCTAAGGGAATTTGCAAGGCAAGGGCTTGCTTGTATTATATTGTTCAAGTGCAAATCTTGGGAATTGTAGTGTTGGATTTTGTGTATAGAATAAAGAATGACATTGAACTCTAAAAAGAGGCAATAGAGGCAATGTGTTGGTAATGTCGATTGACTATCGACATTATGTGACTGGAATCTTGACATAATGATAAATGATGAGAGTGATTTCAATTTTCGGCAAGCAAAGTATCTTAAAGCTAATTAGACTGGAGGATTCAATGATGTGGCTGTTGCCGATACTGTTCTGTTTTTGCACCGAGTTTCTACGTCCTTTGACGAGGGTTCCGAGGAAAATGTAGAGGTCATTCAGTTTTTTTTAAGTTCACTTGCATTCCAAATGTTCTCAAAGAATCTAAGTATTTTGCTGCTCTTCTATCTGATAGATGACAGGCATCTGTGGATAAGAAATTAGAGAAGCCATTGCCGATAAGTTTGATTCTGCCTATCTCGAAGACGACATAATCATATCTAGCAATTTTCAGTTGTTCTATTCTAAGGATTTTGCTGGAACTATCAGCGATGTTTCCGATGCATTATCTCTTTTCCCTATTGCCTCAGAACTCTTGTATGATGAATGTATCAGTTATTGGGTTCGGTTCTTAGAGGCCGTGCCATGGAGGGAAGAGGAAGAGAGAGGTTATCAAATTGGTCCCTTATCAAAGCAAGAAGAGGATCAGAACTCCTTGCAAGAATCTTCCTCGGGAAGGGCCATGTATTGAGGATATGCTGGCATGGTTTGATATTTCCATCGCGAACTCCTTTGGTTTTCATTCAAATGGTGCAACCGCGGGCGCAATGTGCTGCTTTGCCGCTGGATTATCTATCTCGGATGTCAGTTTCGCCTGCTTTGGACAATACTTTTACTACGTTCGAGACGTTGAAAGATTCATTGAGGAGTACTCCATCCTAACTGAGGCTACCATGATGAAATTGAAGTATGCGTGTTGGGATGAACTCCGCATACCTTTTATGTGTGGTAATACAAGGCATTTGCTGGGTGGCTTAGAAAGAATGATTGATTGAGAATTCCCGCACGTGGCAAGGAGCACTATTGATCAAGCTACATTTGACGCAAATCTACTAACTCTTTATAATGATGTATGTATGTGTACATGTGTCCTGTGTCTCGACTTGTCCTTCGTTGCACTTATCGCCTTGCAAATTAAGTTGTTACTGGGAGTATCCTTCCTGCACGACAGGACTGTAAGTGATACACTTATACTAAAGTTATTGATTTGACAATTCTTGTTTCTGGAGAAGTCCTAGTTAATCTGTCGAGTATTGATAATGGCTCATAATTTCATCTCAAGCATATCTTCTTTATGATTACTTATGATCACAAGAAGAGACTACCTCAATGGAATTCTATGTAATCGCCGTAATCCTATGCATCCTTATGATTCTTATTTTGATAAAGGTTGCTTCTTCCTTCCTTGATCGAAGCTCCGGTCATCTCGCTGATCTTTTAGGAAAGACAACATCTAACCTTGGGCTATCTCTTTCAGTCAAAGAGTCAAAATATGTACCTTGATGGGATAATTTTTTGTTCTTTATGAGATACTACTGATTTTTTTATTTTGAGTCATCATAACTTAACTCAAAAGTCTCGAAATGGCCTTTTCATCCCAGATTGCACCATGAATATTTTGAAAAGTTAAGATTAATTGACCAACACCAAATGTCTGGGGAAAATCATAGAGGGGTAACCGATAGAAAGACAAATTTCTTTGGACTCTGAGGAGCAATCTCTAAATTTGCTAGTCCTCTTGTTCCAAATAAATAGGATCAGCAGCCTAATAATCCAAGATTCTACTACTTTCGAGAGGCAGAAACCACCAGATGCTAAGAAATATTAAAGAAAGCGAAAAACCTCTAGCACCTAAAGGCACCGCACGTAGCGTTCCGATGTTAATGGGGTATTCATAGATAAGGAAGGTTATTGTAACAATAAAGAATGATGTAGGGTCTACAAAAGAATATACTTGTGACTCATGGCCTAAGACAAGCTCCTTACTCAACAACACTGATCCCTCGGGTCACTTCTTTGAATACTCATCCCATTTAGCGTTGCTTGTTTCTTTAAATAAAGAAGTAAAACAAGAAGCTCATGAATTACAATTCTGAGGAGCTCGTAAAAGAATAATCAGAGTCTGCACTAAGAGGGAGCTTTCCGAAGAGACTGAAATGAAAGACTTGGACCTTTCACATTACTGAACTTGAAGTTTTTGGCAGAAATCGGGAGAGATATCTCTCTCACATGGCAAATATGTAATTGATGTGCTTCACAATTTTGACAGGATACATGAGTACACAAATGATCTCTAATTTGAAAAATCTTAATGAGGATCGTGCAACAAGCTCAGATCGTTGGATTTATCCTCGTGATGACGTAAACAACATCTCGTATAACGGCAGAAGTGTTCTTTACCAAAGCCATATGTGAACTGAACACTTACATTCCTGAGATACTTGGCCTCGCATATACCTCAAGAAGAGGTATATGGCTCCATGGTTTCACAAGTTCAGATTGAATGGGCAGTGTTGTGAACCGAAAGAGTACTTCCCAGATGTTGTTTCAGTCTTGGTTCAGCTATGTTTTCCTGGTCCAACAGGAAACAGGCTCCATAATTCAAAGCATCGCAGAGGCGAGTAATAATACACGGTACTACCGGCAGTAGGTAGCTACGTGGCCTGTGAAGCTACTTTCAGAATTTACTCGTGTCAGAGCTCGAAATTCAGCTTATTCATCAGATAATCGAGTCGTGAGGCAAGCCTTCCATGAGAACCTAGGAAGCATTTATTATAATATCACCGTGGAAATGAGATATCATTATATCCCGGATATGATTCAGAGGAAAGTTCTCAAATTCTCTTACTATGTTCCCGGCCAATGACATAACAAACATTTTTCTTTCTACCAAGCCACCGCCTCGATAAAGTTTGCATACCTTTCGGACAAGCTTGGTGTAGTCAGGAATACCTCTCTTGGTTTGTGAGGGAGGCAATGTGAGCATGCACAACAGAGCCATTCTTCGGGAGGATGGCTAGACCCTAGATAAGATCTAGGGCCCTCAGGCACTCCTCGCATGTGGTCTCTGGGACTAACCGATAAAGACCTCTGGGGGATAAATAAGTCTAGGCCCCTGTGACAATAGTCCAGGGTAACCATGTCTGTGGCATGGGAGTCTTGGTCCGGGGACTAAGCATTTGAAGTCCCTAGATATGTCTAGGGCCCAAAGTACCCATCCCTGGGGCATTGGGTTCTTGGTCCGGGACCAAGAGATTGAAGACCCAAAATATGTCTAGGGCCCCTG
The DNA here is from genome assembly GCA_010110895.2 of Picea sitchensis. NCBI lineage: Eukaryota > Viridiplantae > Streptophyta > Pinopsida > Pinales > Pinaceae > Picea > Picea sitchensis. Next base: position 37,587 of record SNQJ01S0011279.1, on the reverse strand, counting down.
GAAAAAGTCCAGGGTACCCAGTCTGGGTATGGGAGTCTTCTGGTCTGGGACCAAGCATCAGTCCCTAGATATACCCAGGCCCCTCGACTGGATTCAGGTACTCCATGCCTCGGGTATTGGGTTCTGGTCCGACCAGATATTGGAAGACCCTGGACAGTCTAGGGTCTCGATCGTCCGTGCAACCCATGCCTCAGGCTGGGAGCTCTGGCCTGGGACTCAAGCATCGGAAGTCCCTAGATAGGTTTTAGTGGGCCCCTGGACTGATCCAGGTACTCCAGTGCCTGGCATTGGGCTCCTGGTCCGACCAAGAGATCAAGACCTAGATAAGTAGGGGCCCCGATCAAGTCTGTGGTAACCATGCCTCAAAGTCTTGGTCTGGGGACCTCAAGCATTTGAAGTCCTAGATATAGTCTAGGCCCCCGATTGATCTAGGTACCCACTGGCATTGGGTTCTCGGTCCGGGACCAGATATTAAAGACTCCTAGATATTCTGTAGCCCTGACCTGGTCCAGGGTGCCTGCCCGGGCATGGGTTGATCCTCTGGTCTCCCACCTTGGTGTAAAAACTTTGGATGGGTATAAGGACCTTCCTGAAGAAGGACATAACCACAAAAGAGATAAGTCCCATATGCAAGATATGCTAATAGGTTCACTATATGACTTGAAGGAATGAGTGCTCCCTGTTAACCCCTTGCCCTTGGCTGATTTGTTCCGGGGATCCTTATTGGCTGTGTGGGCTTTACCTTTTATTGGCTGTGGGCTTTGTCTCATTGATCGGGGCCTTTACTCATTGGCTGAGGGCTTCAATTTTCATCGGGTTGTGGGCTTTGTCTCATTGATTGCGGGCCTTTGTTTCTACCTTGGGTTATGATTCTTGCCACATGCTTAAATTTATAATTTAAACATGTGACATACATGATAACCCCAAACTTACTCCCCCTCCTTGTCTCTGCACATACCTAATCTAGCCCTAACCCTTTATCCTACTACTTCATATAAAAAGGATCCCTCCCCACCTACTATCACACACTCACTGTTTCATTGTCATAGCGCGGAGCTTCTCAAGGTGCGGCCTCACCTCAGTAGTTAAGCGCATTGCGCCTTTGATCGTTGGAGGATTTATGTTGCTATCCCATCTTCTTCTGCTGCGTCCCCTTGATATGCCCTTTTGAATATGCTGGGAGGTGCCACTCCTTGTTGTAAGGGGGTGCTGCCATGGCAGAGGTGCCGCCTTCAAGTAGGGGTTCCTCGAGTTGCCGGGCTCCACTCTATGACTCTCGACCTTGCATCGTATCGTGATAAGGCCGCACGTTTACATGTGTTGAGGAGTGCCATTTTGGAACTCATTGGAGGATTGGTCATACATTTGGCCGAGGGTGCCAGCCATATTCTCACTGTGTGTACTGCGGCTCATCTCACTGCGGGTTTTGTTAGGGTTTGGTTTTCTTGTTTTGGTTCCAGTAAATCTAACTATGGTGGCATGAAATTTCTTTCCTTTTGGGTATGAAAAGGATCATTCATCATCATTGAACTGAACCTTTAACTGGGCATATCTACAAGGACATTAAAACTATTATGGTCTGTGCTTTCTTCAAAGGTAGGGCAAAGTACTAGGTATGTGTTTCTTAACTATTCTCTCCTAAAGTTCGGGATCATTTATTCCATCGTCGGAAAGTAATATATAGAAGAAGACTTGTATTATTGTTTTATTCAAGAACTAAGATTCATAGATCTCACTGCTGCTCTTAGGAGGAATTATTTACCTTTACTTTAGATCCGAAGTTTAAACATAAGGATCTGAGTTCTCTTTTTTCTGGAATATAGATCTATTGTTGCACTACTATCACTATGGTTTGAACCTAGTCTGAGTTTACTATGATAGTGAATGAGCCTTATTACTATTTCTTCTAGATCTACTTTTATGTTTTAAGATCCGAGATCTCTTATTTGTGGGTTTGTCTTCTTCCCCACATCATTTACAATAGATCCTCTCGCCTTTATATGCCGCTTTGTGTGTCAGATCTATAGTTGTCTTGTTTAAAATTAAAGGAGACTGTTGTTTTTAACTTTACCCTAAAATCTAACAGGGGATTCATTCTAGACCACCGTGGATTTTTCTTCCTTCAACAACACCAGAGAATGAGACTACATCAAAGAATGAAGATAAATTAATTGATAGCAATGTTTTGATGATAATAATGTTTCAGTAGAAAGAACAATCAGTTGATAATAATGTTCCTACTGAGGAAAAAATTAGAGGATAATAATGGTCATGAAGAACCTATTTCAAACACTCTTGAAATCAATCAAACATCGTAGCACCAAGGCGCCAGTATCAACATCATCTAATCTCGAAGATAATGCCAAAAAAGTTCATGAATTTGAGCTAAACTTCTTTCTCTCTCACTGCTAATGAACCTACTACTTTTGAAGAAGCCACTAGCTGTAATGAATGGAAAGCTGCAATGCAAATAGAGGATGATGCTCTTATTAAAAATGACACTAGAGTTGGTGATCCTCCCATTGAACCAACCAATTGGTAAGTGGATTTCCTTTAGCAAATATAAAGTTGATGGTCCTCTTGATAAGCACAAAGCAAGACTTGTAGCAAAGTGGTATGCACAAAAAGAAGGTGGCCATTGATTATACAGAAACATTTGTTCCTACAATGAAATGGGGCACTATTATAACCTTATTTTCTCTTGCAGCTACAAAAGGATGGAAAATACATCACATGGATGTAAACAATGCATTCTTAAATGGAGATTTAAAAGAAGATGTTTATATGTCAAGAGTAATTTTTCCATAAAGGAAAGAACATAAAGTATGCAAATATGATAAAATCATCAGATGGAGCCTAAAACAAGCACCCTCGCGGCTTGGTATGAAAAGTTAACCTAACATCTTCCCAAGTTGAAGCATCAAGCATTTTAATCTTGATGATACAACTTTATTTGTTAAGAAAGTTGGAAGATCTGTTGTATATCTAGTTGTCTATGCAGATGATCTATTTCCATCACGTGAAATTATGATGATTATATAGCATCTATTAAAAGGAGTTGCAGAAGGTCTTGATATGACAGATTTGGGATTACTACATTATTATCTGGGGATCGAAATAGATCAAAAACCAAAGCACATTTTTATTTATCAGAAGAAATATATTGAAGAACTATTTAGCAAATTTGATATGAAGGATTGTAATTCCAAGTTTCTACTCCAATGATAATTTTAAAAGCTTACCTCAAATGAAGGTAGTCCATTTGAAGATCCAACAAAGTATATACAACTTGTTGGAAGTTTAACTTATCTTACTACTACTCATCCTAACATAAATTTTGTTGTAGGAATACTTTCCAAACTTTTGTTGTAGGAATACTTACCAGGTTTATGCATCAACCCTGCGAAGGTCATTGGACATCAACAAAACAAGTGCTCAAATATTTAAAAAAGCACTCAATCATATGGCATCAAATATTCTAAAGTTTTAGACTTCCATTTCATTGGTTATCTGGACTCACTTTGATGGAGATAAAGAGCATGGGGTGTCTACTTCATGTTATTTGATGAATCTTGGATCAACAACCATCACTTGGAGATCATGAAAACAATCAGATCCTACTGATTCTACAACTGCTTCTAATATCGCTAAAAAGAGCTCAAGCCAAAATAAATCGCTTCAGTTTCAAAAATTCTTGAAGACTTGGCAGAGAAACAAATGACTTCAACGTTTCTTTGTTGACAATACCAAGTAATACAATCACAACCTAAATTTCATGATCGAACCAAACATATCAGCGTCAAATATCATTTGATTCGACATCATGTGGAGGCCAAAACCATTCATCTCTATCATTGTTCCACTTCAGAGCAAATTGCGGATATCTTTACTAAAAGTTTTTCTACCTAGAAAATTTTGAAAAAATTAGAATGATGCTTGGGATGACAAATGTCCTTCTAGGATTAAGGGGAATGTTAATCAAGAGTAACTGCTAACTAATCCTATCTGCCTGGTTCAGGTCTAACATCTACTAACTAACTGTATCTATTTCAATTGGTCCAAGATCCGCCTATAAATAATGTATCCACATCCAATTTTTGAATAAGAAAGACTGATTTGAGTTATCTGTGTTCTATGTATATTATGGAGTTTTATTTGGTCTCATATATATACTTACCTTAAGAAATGGATTTTTCTATTGATGATGACGCCAATTATTAACTTCAAAAAAACACTACACAATTTCAAGTCCCCAACACCAATTAGGGCAACTCTAGTCCATCTAAGGGGCTACCCACTATCTCCATAACATCTCTTGTCTCACATTGGGAAACTATTTCATTATGCTCGTCTCTTGATGCAAGTATAAGTACAAAACTAAGGGGGTTAATCTTTTTGGCACAATTAGCTTTTGCAAGCAATGTAATAATTATTTAGGATAATAGAGTATTGCTTAATGAAGTGTGATGTGAAACTAGCGAGAAGTATTGAGAAAATAAAGTGACACGGAAGAACCTTATTTGGTTCTTTTCTATTTTATATCTTTTATATTTTACCGCCTTGGGAAGAATAATAACTAAACCCAATGCACAGTAGCATCCCTGTCCAGAAGATGTTGCAGGGTCGTTCAACTTCTGAAACCTAATCACTTTCCCCTTGCTTGTCTTGACAACACTTTAAGTTGTGTCCCTTAAACCAAAACCTGGTTTGTGGAATTATCTTCTATCATAGACGTTTCTAGACTTTCTCTTATCAGAATTGTTGGACAAAATATCCTTAAGAGGTACCATGCTATTATCATATTTATGGTCACTGCCTTCTCTGCCATTGCTGGAACACCTACAATAAGCATTCAATACTACAAAACTATACTTCTATATCTCAAAGTATCAATAGGTCTGCATAAGAATGCATCATTCTCAACATAAGACAAGTGAATTTCATTATTTAATTCTTGGGGATGGGGAGTTTTAGGTGTTGCTTGAATACCATTTATAAACCTTCGCTCAATTTTTCCACTTCAAAAATTTCCAATATTTGGAATTGGCCAGCAATCTCACCTGGAAACAACCGAAGCTTGAATTATTTTGAAGAGAATGCCATTTTTCATCACAACCATCATAGCCAACGAAATGCAATTTATTCGCTGGATCATAACTCTTGATTGAAACACTCTTGCAATACTCTTCTTTGGGGTGCTTATTTCATTCCTAATAAGTTATAACTCTTACTAAGTTAGTATATCCACCCATTAATGGTCCAAATTTTGAGTATGAGGAGAAGAATGGCTCCAATGATGAACTGAGCAGTATTTCATGACTTTGTATCTCGAACAACACTTTGAAGCAACACTAAAGTTTATAGTACACAACTCATATTGAGGTGGTGTGTGGACTGTAACAGGATTTGTCATATACCCATCCTCCTTAACCACTGGGCTAGTTTTTCTTGTTACCAAATCCAACCACTTTTTCTCTCTTAAAGGGAGATGGCACATCCATAAGATTTCCCAAACTGCCTTAAAAAATTCCTGCAGAATTTGTAGAGGACCAACCCAACCATCGTTGCACACCATGAAACCATATTTTGTTCAGACACTGTGTAAAACACTTGTCATGGATTTCCCACTTTGCCACATTTCGCACATATGTAAACAAGAGGATTCATAGCACAAACATCTGAATCGAATCCAGATTTGATGACATGACTATGGATCTTCTTTTCAACTTCCCCATCGATAAGCTGCCACATGGAGCATATCGAATTATCCATTACACCTGGGACTAGCACATTAACTTCACTTGACTTAGTTATTGTTATATATGCTCCCATTGAACTCCTGCTTAAGTATAGCTCAACCAACTGTATTATTAACAGAAACAATTGGAGTTGTACTCTGACACTGCAGTTCATCTCTGTTATAACTTAGGATTAACTATCTCACAAGCTGCCACAACATCCATATATAAATATTCCGTTTCTATGCATTTGTCAATCATAACATCGTAAACTTTCCCTTAAGGTTGCACTACAAAATCTTTGCAACCAAAGATGTAGACCAATTGTTATAAATTGCACTCAAGATGTCTCCATTTCTATTAATCCCAATTTTCTGTGGACAGTAAGGAATTGGAAATTGTCAGTCTTCTGAAGGCAATGCCTTGAGGAATACCCATCAACAGTCTCTTTGGTATCTGCCTGGTTGTCAAGATATATATCTTGCATTTGCTACTCTAGGAACGAGTGCTTTGTTGGGTCATGCATTGTGTAAGGATTAAAATTTAACCAGAGAGTTTGAGAATTATTTTGATTACCTAATTTGCAGGAAAAATAGAAAATCGACTTTGGTCCCCTCCATGTGATGTTCTTCTATTGATGGGATGAATGAATGTATAGATCCTCCTTCTGCTCAAAGTTTTCTCCTTCTGGTGTAAGGATGATAAAAGAAATGAAGTGTTGTGAAGTATTTGAACTGTCAACCAATTTTGAACAAATCAAGTGGGCTTCCAACATTTTCCCTTCATTGAAATGACTGATTGATAGATTAGGTATATGATCTGAGCTGGGTTTTCTAATTAATGCAGTGGAAGAATGTTTAAATCCCAAGGCTGAATGTTGCAGTACAAAACCTTGGAGGTCTAGTTGTGAATTAAGGAAGACCACAAATCTGTGACGATGAAGTCCGAAGAGGTCTAAATCAACCAATAATTGTAACCCCCAATGGCCAAAAAATGTTGTAGCCATTCCAAAATTCTGCCTATAACTAGTATATATCCACTTTAATCCCCGTTATCCTAAAATAATAATAATAAGATATCTCCCTAGGAGTAATTCCCTCCATAACCAACCTCCAAAAATAGAAAGTGGCCCATAAGATGCATGCAACCAATCCAAATGTGCAAATCCCAAGGCAACCAACCCATGGATGACGTGCAGATGTGAATTAGTCAAACCCAAAAAAATAGTGGATAAGGTAAACCTCCAACAAAACAAATCTTGGGAGATAAAGGCGATGCATGCAGCCAATCCACATGTGAAAATCACAAGGCAACTGACTCCATGGATGAATGTGCAAGATGAAGTAGCTGCCGCGAAAATAGTAAGTGGGAAACCCAATATTGATACTAAGAGGGGTGAATCAGTATCAAGTATTAAATTTAAAACCTTTTCTAATTTATACTTAAACCATTCAACTATATCCAATGAGCAAATTTTGTTTCAATAGTATAAGAGTTAAGCACCAATACACTGCCACACTCATGCATAATATATGAGAAATAATCAATAGTTATTGTTCAAGGAAAGTAATGACTCTAAAGCAGAAGCTACAATTTCCAAATGTAAAAGTGGGAAGGATAAACCTCCAAGAGGGAGATACAATCCTCCAATATCAAGAGAGATGAACTCAACATCCTTGCCCCCTTCCTTCCACCCAAGAATATATGAGATAATAAACTTTTACATTAAATCATCACTAATAACCAATCATCACATAGAACCTCATAATGCTTTCACAGACTTCTTCTATTTTCTGTACTCCTTCAATTCCTTGGAGTACTGACCTCAGATAATATTACTTCCAATGCATTCTCTGAACTCTCCAACTTTCACTCCTTGAATCCTCCTAAAAAGAGGTTATAGAAAGAATGGTAGGACTTTATCTTAATTCTCACCATTGATGAGAATGTAGTGAACCTGCACAGAATGCCCCATGCTCAATAATTAACATCCGCTTATGAAACTCGCATAAAAAGAAACTAAAGTCCAGACTCTTTCCAATGAAATTGGCCCCACTTCATTACTTGGATTCTCGAAGGAAGAATTTAAGGACTGTTTCTTTTACTGAACACTCACATTGACTAATAGCTTCTGTGATTCAGTCAAACCCTATCTCCATGAAAATATCTCCATAATTATAGGAATCAAGAGTTGAAATTCTTTACCAGAGGTACCTTGATATGTCTTCTCAATACCATAGCCATTTCCCCATCTGAATCATTCTAAAAAAACTTTATATAGAAACCGTAAGATGACCAAAATACATACCTTAGAACACATCACCAAAAGACTTATCCTCCCTTGAAATCCGACCTCTGCCCTTATTACCTCTGAAATTGACTTGTATCAAATGAATGTATAATGATATTTATTTATACCATTTATGTCACTTCCTTTCTTTTAAATAATTAGGGGTCAATTCCTGAGACTTCTTATTTTGTAATTCTTTTCTTTTAATTATCTTCATGTATTCATATGTACTTCCTTCCTTCAATTCACTTTGTCATCTTCTAAAATTCATTTCTCCTCAACCATGAGAGGATCCACGTGATGTGCCACATACCACCGGAAACAACATGATGTATACTATCCATCCATGGTTGTTGTATATGCATGTGCATTTTCCTTCATGTCCAAATACCTTCATCAATCTTGCGGTCCAAAACCCATGACTAGGGTTGACATCAATGACAACAACCAATCTTCCAACACTCCAACAAAAAAAATCTTGGGAGATAAAGGTGAATTAGGGTTTTGACCATGCCATAACTCCATGAAATAAATAAATATTAAATATACACCTCCAAACTCCACAAGTTTTCCCTCCAAGGATATGCCCAAATATAGTAATATGACCAAGTACATGCATGTAACGTGCCACACGTGTGGTCCTCCAAGTATGCCACACGCCTCCTAATAAAAAGCCTCCATAACCACCTCCAACTAACCCCTTCAAGTGTGATAATGAAGCTAATGAAGTAGGGTGCCCACTCTATTAACCTTAATTTGGATAAATTAGATTAATTTAACCATTGAACAGTAAAATGAACCTCAACATGTGTGCACAAAGGTTAATGCTCACATATAATGATAGTCCCCCTTTAATTAGTCACCAACAGATTAAATCACCATGAACATGTGTGCCAATGATGGGTACTCTAATAAGTGTTGTACCATGAAAACACAAGATGTTCTCCCTAGCAAAACCCCACCATGATAGTAAAAAAAACATAAATCCCAACATAAGGTGCACCACCACCAAGGGATTATTACATCAAAATTCATCATCCAACCTTAGGAAAAGGTTAGATCACCATCAAATCATATGTAGTACCCCCCTTTCTAAATCAAGCTTAGGAAATAACACATGAATGAGGGTAGTGACATCATAAACACATCCCCCCTAGGTGATGTCTAACAAATGTTACATCATTAAGTTATATCACCTAGAAGAATCCCACAATGATAACATGAATCATTCCACCATAGCAACATCATAAGAGAAGGATAAATAACAAAGTGTTAACCCATCCAATCATCAAGTGCGTTCACCATCACACATCCAACACACGAGGACCATGTAGAACACCCCCTCCTAGTGACACCAACATCATACATCAACACATTGAGTCACTAGAAAACATCAACAACATCAACAACATCATGAAACATCTACCTTGTAACACCATCATCTAACCCCTTGGGGGGCTAGAACCCTCATCCATATCCAAGATAAGCATATATATACCAAACCACACCATAATGGGATAATATGCTCCATAACCATCCATAAGTGCAACCAAACAGTGATCAACAAGTCAAGCACATGTGAGAAGACCACCAAGCAACAAGCACATCATCCAACCAAGGAGAAGTGAGACTCCCCCAAGCCAAATATCTCCAAGGAACCAACATCAAATCTCCATCAATGCGATGAAAATCACAAAGTGGAACCTCATACAATATGAGGTGTAACAGGTCCCACATGTCTGATATTCATGGGATACATGCCTTGTGCCAAAGATATATCCCATGCTTCTTGGACATGCAAAACACATGTGTCTGACACATGGGGTGCTAAGACAATGCACTATTTTGTTTAAGGGTTTCAGGGTGCTAAAACAACACACCAAAACAAATTTTTAAGGTTTCAAATTTATTATTAAAGGGTGTTTGAGTCAGTAAATAATTCAACATTTAATCATTTGATGTAGTTCTATTTTCTAAATGTTCAAAAAAGTAACATCTATATGTTTATTTCATTTCTATAATTTTTAAAAATTATATATTATACCAAGATTTCATAATCTCAGGAGCAACTTCAATAGCCCTTGTTTGATCAACTGCCTGCAATACTTCAACGATCAACCAATATAAAAACAATTTGGCATGTTTTTTCTAAATAAACATAGAAATATTGAAGATGTTCAATACTGCTTTTGTCTTAACCATGCTGGTTAACCATGCAAATACTTTGCAATACTTCAGACTGCAAGATGCAAATCCATGCACCCAAAATTAACAACAATGTGCTCATTTTTTCAACGACAACAATGTGCTTATGAGCCATATTCACACCAACAAAAAAATTGAACAGATCATCCAAAGTCATAGTGTTGGAACATTGCTCTAATAACATTCTGAAATGTACTCGACCTTCTTTCTTGGACAATGGGGCACTTTTCCATTTTCAAGCTCAGTGAATTTCTCTGCCAACTAGTTTGACTCAACACTTATTGTTGCTCTGATAGGTCTTATAGAAACATCCCACATATTCTAGCTAGATGTCAAATGCATTTTGAATACAATATATGCATTGTGTGACCAGAGATGTCTTTTGATATAATACACTCATTTTTTAACCTTATGCATGGCATTCCCATCATTTATATAACTTGTATCACTACAACCACCTGCAAATTCAAATTTTTTAACCCGGGAATGCCAGGGAATGCATAAGGTCTCTAAAATTTGAATTGAAGTTTGTAGAACAGTATTTGATAAGGATGGAAGGATGGAGATGAATCATGGAACGAGAGAGATCTTTAATTCAAATTTCACCTTAAACATTCTTTTTCACCTCATCCCTACATGTCTCTGACACAAACTTCAATGTATTATGTTTTGGACACATTAAGGTTAGAGTGGTAGGGAATTCCAAGTGACACATAGTAAATAGTGGTTGGTTCACATGGTGACAAGTGGCAACAACAATTTATTGTTTTATTTTCATGATTTTCCATTCTTCCCATCTTGTGGGTTCATATATCCCTTGTGCTCCTTTTGCAACCTTTTTGTACTTATTGCTATATTCCATGTTAGTTACTTTGTGTTGCCACTTATGTATTGAGCAATCTTGTTAACTTACTTTTGGTCATTTGTTAGACATTAATAAACTTATCTTACCTTATCTTATGAAGTACACCCTTGTAACTTTATTAACTTTACCATCTAGTAATTAGGAACATGGACATAACACAACATGACAAATAATTCCTTATGTATGACATCCATGATTCACTAGTTGGGCCTTGGCCTTGTGCTCTGCAGTAGAAACCTTTACAAAACATTTACATTCAAGTGATTAATCATTATATACATAGCCTATTGGGCTAACAACCCACACAAAATGCCATATCATGTACCATGTGTTGCTTTGACAATATGATTAGAAACTATTGCAAGCATCCAAATCAAGGTATTACAGACAAGGAGAGGAGGGGGTTCCGTTCCCCTTGCAGTATTTTTTTGTTCCATAGCTGAGAAATGGCAAGGAGAGACGTAATGTTGTTGAGCATAGGAAGAAGGTGGTTCTGTGAAAGTTTGTATTAGGCCAGAGTGTTTTAAATATTGTTAAAATTTATACATAAGCGAATCATTGTGCCAAAAAGTACATCCTCATTGTAATTACAGTTGCATTATTAAGTTGTGTTGTGATGAACGAATTATTGGGATATCCAAGGTAATTTATAGATCACATAAATTCTTTGCATAGACTTCATGATGGTTCCCTTATATTTGTATTCATTTATACTTTGTACTTGTTGCATCTCATGTGGCATGAATTTCAACTTGTGATTTTCATCACAATGGATGTGTTTGCAGCATGGGTTTTGATGAGTTGGGGGTGTACACCTTCATATGGACAATGGCTTGATTTAGAGGTAGTGGGGAAACTCATGTCTCTTTCATGATGGATTTCCCTGGTTCTTTCTTCATGGTTGCATTATCTAGATTGATGAGTCAACATGTTAGTGATAGATTGATGCATATAGCAGGCTACTTCATGCATATTTCTTATATGATGATGATGATTTTAGTTTCCCACTAAGGGTTGGGCAATCCTTGTGCCTAAAACTCACAATGATGATGCATACTTTCTAGCACATAAAGTGTATTATTTTAGATTGAAGAATGTTGCCTATAACACTATTTGGGCCTGTACATTTTATGATCGAGGAAAAAAATTGTGTATTTGTCCACCAGATTAGCAGAAAATACAACCTGTCTTGTTATCCTATAGAAACAACATTTGAGTTGATCCAAACCATAGAAAATCAACACCTTTTTCAGATCCATTTGTGGACAGAATCGACAATCTATTTTTCCTTTAGAACAGTGCGTGACAACTACATAAAATATGGTAGACTACTCTTATAGTTATGCACATGATCATTGATAAAAATATGACTTACAAAAATTACTAGACGATTTGACTGGCAACAATCTCTGTTTTTTTCTTTCTTCTATATCTTAGTTGTGTAATTCAAAGCCTAATAGTTCTAAAGAAAATGAGCTACCCTGTTTGACCCCTCTAGGAGAAATGATCAAATTGTGGAAGTATATGGTAAAGGCCCAGCAAACAAACAGTAGTATGTAATGATGAAATTTAGCCTCAAAATACCCATGTACTATATGGAGTTCCTAGTGTGTTAGAGGTGAGACATAGATTGATGATTGGGAATATTTGGCAGTGAAAACATCTTTGGTGCATGTAATCGACCCTAGGACAATTGTCTACTTTGTTATTCAAATCCCACACTTAGTATAAGGTGTCTTATGTATGTAAGTGATGGTTTTGTTTATCTTAGTTTCTATGTTGTGGATATATGTTCTAGGGTACCATTTGAAGATTATATTTTGTAGGATTATGAATGACAAAGGAAATAATAAGGCCATAGAGGAGCACCATGTTGCATTGGAGGAGATTATAGTGGTAAGGTAACACTATCACTATAGTCTTTGGTCATTTACCTTCAAGATCACAACATTGCACATTCTACATCATTTGATTAAGTGTGTTTGCAAACAATCTTGGATAAGGGGTTGCCTGATTATTTCTTTGATTTGTGGATCTAGATAGACCCTCTTCCTCATAAATTTGTAATATTTAATCACACTTAAGGGTACAATAATTCACATCACTTGATTATTTGTTGACCCTAAGTCAAAGGTTGAACCAAGTTAAGTCGTTATAATGCACATCATATGGCTGCCTAAACCCTTGATTTGCACTATTGAAATTGCTTAAATGACTCCATAGGAACTCTCTTGCATTAATCTTTTTTTTTTTTTTTAAATAGATATATTTTGTCACTCTTATGATGAATAAGATCGTCGATAGTATTGATAGTTTGTCACAACTATCGAGGCTTCATCGCTCTCTTGCGATGAATAAGATCGTCGATAGTATTGATTGTTTGTCGCAACTATCGAGGCTTCGTCGCTCTTGCAACGAACTATCGTTACCGTCGACGATACCTTATCCTTGAATAGTTCATCGCAAGAACTACTTTGATCGTCTCTCTTGTGATGACCTCCTCCAACCGTCACTCTTGCGACGACCACCGTAGATCGTCTCGCTTGCGACGACCTCTTTGGGTCGCCGCTCTTGCGATGATATCCCAGGTTCGTCGCACTTGCCAAGACACATGAAGCGACATTTGGGGGCCCCAATATTCATCGCAATCTCCACGACACAACGTCACAAGAGTGGCGAAATGGCCGTCGCAAAATGACCCAAATTTACTATTGTGTCTCAGCTTCGAGTCTTGAGCAAAAAGTTACGGTCCTTTGAATATTACCCATTTACTCCTTCAATGCATCCTTCAACCATGTGCAATTTTTAGTTGTACTTATGCATCCCTACACTACCTCTATTGGAAATTTGACATGAGTTCAAATGGGTTCTCGCATAGCCATAATTTGGACATTATATCCAAGTTTCACCTTCATCTGAGCTTCAAGCTGCTAGATACAACCTACTGAAGTTTCAGGCCATTTTATCTTTTTATCCTTGAATGCTACGAGTGCCTTCTATGTCTTCCAGTGCATTTATAGGTCCCCATATTTATGTTTTGAATCCATGGATGTATTATATGGACAAATATTTTTCCATGTACTTCTCATGTGCCTCAATCCAATTCCAGAGCAGGAATTATGGTCCTCAGAAGTTAACCGAATCTCAAAACTTATCTTGCATTGTTTGGCCTGTAACTTCCTCATACTAGCTTTGTTTGACAAACAATTTACACCGTTAGAAATCTCTCTCCGTGCTATTTTATTTGAGCTACAAATAAAAGTGTACCTTGGTAAACCCTATTCTCATGGTTTTTGAGTAGATGAAAAAATTGTTTAGGCCTCCAAAAATGCCCTGCAAAAACATGACCTGAAAAACATTATAATTTTCTGAGAAAATTAGCTAATTTTTGTTGAGATGGACGTTGATATAACATTCTGGGTCCACCAGGAACCCCGTAATGATGCCATGTCAACCTCCTGGATTTCCTAGCCCTACCTCATCAATATTCTCTCTCTCTTTCCATATTTTTCCTTTACGTGGGCCCTAAATTTCAATAAAAAGTATTCATACTTTTAAGGACCCACCTGCCCAGTTGGCACATTTTTTTTACCATATATGGGACAAGGGTTCCACATTGACTATTAAAGTCCCATGTGACACATTATTATTGGTCACAAGGACGGGCGGGTCCCATCCCACACCTTTTCCTTGGTGTGCACAAACTTACACATTACCCCAGATCTTACGACTGAGATTAGGGGTGATCAACAACCGAAAGGCCATGTTGCACCCAAAACATGCCCAAATTTTTAACATCCCATTGGGTCGTGATGGTGGTTTTCTCGTGTTACATGGAACGATCTGAGTGATGTCACTTGGTACAAGGTCCAAAATCCAAAACCGCTTCGCCCCCACGCAATAATGGTTTATGGTATCAACTAAACCACCCACGCACATAACTCCAACGCCACCTGCCATTGTGCTATCTGTTGCCACTATACACTTGCCACCATGGCACTCCATGCCACCTGCATATCACTACCACATCATGGTGATGTCATATACAGAAAAATACCCAATTTTTTTTCCCAATTTTCGAATTTCTCCAGAAACTCATAAATTTCGATTTTTTGCCCTAGCCGCCATGGAAATCATGAATTAACTTTACTGCAACAAAATTCGATCCTGTAACTAACCTATCACCTCCACATAAGACTAATGGGCATTTTTGGGAACAAATTTCACTCGAATTTGCTTAAAAAATCAGAATTTTGCCCAATTCCGCAATTCCGCCAATTACAGTCTTGAAAATGCACAGACTGAGATTGGGATTTTCAATCACTGGCTAATTTTGCTCAATTACTTGTAAAATTTCCCCAATTTCACTACAATAATTTCAACAAACATGTTGCATACATCCCTTTCAAACATTCTGTCGAACAATTTACATGCAGACTCTGCAAACTCATCTTCAGTGCTCCTTCTATGGCCCATACAGGCTCAGTGTTGAACATGTGGCTTTGATACCACATTGTAACATCCCCATTACAAACCATTCAACATAATTTCCTCTGATACCACATTGAATCATTCCCAACCCCAAGTTGGGAAATGCCACACAAAAATTTCGACTCTGATACCATTTATTTAATAAAAATGTTGTGCATATAAACAAAAATGCATTCCTAACAATATACATATACATGCATGAATATAAGAGGAAATTCCATATAGAATCAACTCAATTAAACACATAGTAATAAATAAAATACACAATAAGACACTTTT
>SNQJ01S0011278.1:50126-85506 GCA_010110895.2 Picea sitchensis | reverse complement strand
TGAGGTTGTGGTGGCGATGTTGAAGGTTATTGTCCTTAATCAGTTAAATGGTAATTCTTGAGCCAGAACCATGTGCCTTTATGAGGTAATAATTAGGGCTACAAATTATTTACATGTATTACTTAAGGCAGGGTTGGTAATTCGTCGTTAATAGAAGTCAACAGTGTAAATGGTCTGTATTTGTTATCGGAGTCTTTCTGACTTGCGTCTCCCGTAGAGGTCAGGGTGTCCTTGATATTGTAGTACTTGGTTCTCTTGCATTGCGTGGGTGTTTGTGTCGGGCAGAGTATAGACACCTCCTTGTAGCCTTAGTATTTATGTCTTTGTGTGTGATCCTTCTGTGTAAAGAATCCAGTGTCGTATCAAGATTCTCAGGGCCCTTTAAAGGCAGGTTTTCCACTCTTGCGACACACCTAACAGAGATTACTAGTTTCTGCCTGAGCATTCGACCAGGAGCCTATATGACCTTCTCTCTCTCTGGTGTAGAGGACAAAGATTAAACGCCCTGCTTTCCTGTGCAGAAATAGTAAGATCTCCTACTATGGATTCTTCCCTCTGTGTTCGCTCTGTGCATGACCCAGTATGTCGTTAAATGTGTGCGTGGTGTGCCTTGAGTCTTTGGTCTTAATGCTTGCAATACCTGTTGTGTGCCTTGTGTCTTCTTGTTGTGATCATCGTGGGTGCGTCGTGTTAGTCATCAAGTGGGAACGTAGAGTCAAGTGTGTCTGTTACTTCTACATGCGCGAACACACCTTAAACACAANTTGTTGTTGGAACGAGGAGGGTCCTTACACTTTGATATGGATATTGTGACTAATGATGGGGCCTTGTTTGATGCGAGGGTACCCATCATATTGATTGAGCTCGCTTCTCCCCTTTTTGGTTCGTTGACGATTCCCAAGTAGGATTTGGAGCACACCTATGGAAATTCCAAGATAAGTAAAGGTTATGCCAATTGATAACTTCATTGCCTTATATGGATTATCAAATTTGGGTTTGGCTTGTTCTCTGTCTGTTAGTAAAAAAAATTAAATGCCTTGTTATTTTATAGGTTTACGTGGATGTTGCACTGGATTAAATCAGGCACTTCTCAGAAAGGTGATCTGGTTCCCAGTAAGAGAAGTTCTTGGAGGATTAGGAGAAAATCCTAGGGATGTTGGTTATCACTTTGGCGTTCTTTATTTAAGATTGTTTGATCTGAATCTTAGATGTATAGATCTTTGTATTTTTGGCTACATAAATGTTTAATTCCCTTCCTATTATTCAGCGGTTGCGATTTACTTTACTAGTATCTATACCATGGAATTGTTGAGATATCTGAATTAGATAGCCAAAATGTGATTTACAGGGAAAGGAAGAACTGTACACTGTTCTGTTTCGGACATTTAATAACAAAATCTGTATTCATAATTTTCTGGTGTCAAGCATTGAAATTCTCTCATTTGGAGTAAATTATACATTAAATTGTGCATACATACCCCTATATATGTGTGTGTGTGTGTGTGTGTGTGTGTGTGTGTGTGTGTGTGTGTGTAACTATATATATCTATAATTATCTTAATTTACATGAGTAAATCCTTTCCACATCGTTGATATTCACATTGTCAACAACTTCTACAGCCCATTTATATAATCCATGGTTATGGTTCTACGCAGAAATAAATGAGTATAATATTCCTAAATTCGTTTCCAGATTTCTCTAAATGTTTACACAGATTGAAATCTCACTATAGAAGTTGAATACTTAAAGGCGTATGTCCTCATGATGATCTTATGACAGGTAGAAAGTTCTAGGATTTGAAATTTCACGATGTGCATGATTAATTTATTTCTTCAAGTAGAATAGATTTGTTCTTGGCACGACTAACACACAGTAGTCTTGTAACACCGTTTTAATGTTCGGATCTGGCTCTATTTCCACTACAACTAGAACACATCGCTTTATAATTTCATAAATTAGTATATTGGTTTTGTTACTACAACAGAGAACCTACATAAATCCATATAGATACATTCTATAGAATACTAGGTCATTCCTACAGAGGATAGTATACTATGCTCATATAGCTACAATCTTTAATCGAACCAAATTATTTCTACCACAATTAATCTACAGCATCTCTGTAATTCCATCTAACACATATGAAAGTAAGATAATTGTCTACGATAGTAAACGTATACAATCATTTCAATTGCACATTCACGAAAAGAGGAGAGTAGAGAGACATATCTGAATTATTTCGCTAGAAAAAAAAGGGAACAACCACGTTCCTCCCAACCGTAGAATAGGGTAGCCAAATCACTTGCCCAATTCACCCCCTAGCCTGACCATGAATCCATGAGGGAAAAATTGAAATCTCCTCTTCATCAATGTCTTCCTCTATCAGTAGTATTTTTCTTGCCTCACACTCAGAAATCAGTTTTCATAACAACAAGTACACAGTAGCTCTCTTTTCCCCAGCATACTAGGCAGTGTCCTGCCTCCTCACATATGCTATTTATCAAAACAATATTTTTTCCTAGGTCTTTTTCCCTCCCTTGGGAATTTCCGCAACTTTCTAAATCCATGATTTTCAGGGGCTGCACACAATAGTTCTCTTTTCCCCAGCATACTAGGCAACGTCCTGCCTCCTCACATATGCTATTTATCAAAACAATATTTTTTCCTAGGTTTTTTTTCCTCCCTTGGGAATTTTCCCAGCTTTCTAAATCCCTGATTTTCAGTAGCTACCAATGGCCAAATCCCTGATTTCTCACTTGTAACAATCAACCCAGAGGTAGTTCCAACATGTTCCCCACTCATGGAGTCATGGTCAGTTGAATTTAACATGGTTGTTCCATTTGTCTTCCTGCAATAAATACAACAATATTTTATTTACATACAAGTGTCATAGTCAAATAGTTAGTTGGGTCAAATCAGGTCTCTACCCAACATTCATAATAATTAATTACAATTTATCAAATTCAAAATTCGGAATTGCCATAAATGGCAAAAATTTTCCAAATTCGAATTTACTAAAAACGGAAAAAATTCTCTAACAATTTTTGAATTTCAAAAATACTTTATTTTTGGAGATGTCACACATATTATCTTAGGGGTAACACATTTAATTTTACCATAGTACTTTGATCATTGATTCCTATATTACACTTAAAAATATACTATGTTACTTTTCTCTTAGTTCCAGTGGCCAATTGTACTAACCAAGATTTAGGGTGTTTTAATTTTTCCATCTTACAATGGTTATATAGCTCAAACTTTCCCTCAGATCTATTAATGGAGATTTGTTTATTTTGTATCTTAACTTCAATTTCCACTACAATAAATTGATAATATGTGTGTCTCCCTTCTAGAGAAACATTAATTATGTGTATGATTTTCCCATTATCTCCAACTATGGTCGCTTCCTATAGATTGTGAACTGAATTTATACTTGTTGGGTTCAAGCATGGACAATTTCTTCATAAATGAGTCTCTCCGCATTCCCATCATTTCGGTGGTTCTCTGGGGCTACCTGTTATCTTCTTGAATCCCAAATTAACTGCTTTATTCCCTCCTTTAGTTTTTTGTGCGTTAGATGACTAGTCATTCTTTTGGAATCCCTTAGACATGCTACGGTAAGGAGCCGGTTTGAAACCTTTCTTCTGTTGATTCAGTTTATCATTCCTTCTATATTTTTGTGCATTGGGAGTTTCAGATCTATGTTTATACTACTCATAACACATTCTGGATTTCATAAATATCTCATTCAATGTTTTAGGATTTTCCAATTCAATTATGTTTGTATAAGACTATGGTAGGCAACATAAGAGTCTCTGAATTTTTACTTTAACTTCCTTAATATAAGGTAAAAATATCAGGAGATATAGAAATGTATTAATTAAATCATCCATAGACATTTGTCCTAGTCATCGTTCATAAAATTACTTAGTCTTTATTTCACAATAACTTTCTGATAGGTATTATTTCTTGAAGTACTTCCTGAATTATGACCATTCCATTCTTTTCTCTTTCAATCATTTTGTTAGTTTCATGTCCTGCCACCAGATACTAACCTTTCCTCTTAGATTATAAATGGACATTCTAACCTTCATGTTACTAGAGTAGTTATAAATTTGAAAGTATTTCTTGATATCCAATAGCCAAGCTTTAACTTCTTTGCTTGTTTTTTATTCTCCATCAAAAGTGGAGGGTTTTATCTTTTTTAATTCACCTTCCAAGTGATCTAATTGTTTCCTCTTATTAGTAGAAGGTGTTTGTTGTTCTACTCTTGGTTGAGTATTGGTTGATGATCTATCATCTGACATGGATTCCATGCTTAAGTTTTTAGAATATAATTTAGTGTTTCCTTTGTTCAAATCTATTTTCTTTGATTTACTTTTCTCGACTATATTACGCAACAATATTTCATTCAATTCTTGTTGTTCTTCCTGTGTTCTCTTAATTTTTTCATTATCAACCTTAAAATTTTGAAGCTCCACTATGAGACTTCCCATAGTTTCCATCACTTTTGTGGTTGAACTACTCTCACTTTTATGTTCATGATTTTTTTTTTTGACATTTTCTTCATGGTTGTTTTATTCTTCATTCTAGGTAGACATGTTTGTACATATTGACTATTACCCTACGATTTTAACAATTACAGTGATTGCTCTCGTTAGAAAAAATAACAACATAGTTTCTATTTAGAGTTTTTATGATGTCCATAAAGTTCTAGTGTTGTTAACTTGTGCTCTGATACCATATGTAATATACCTACTAAACTATATTACTAATTTTGATGCAAAAATTTACAACAAATAAATGTGTTTTAACACTATCATAAAATAAATTCATCATTAGATTTTATCTACTATCATAAGACATAGATACTCATCTTGTACCACATACATAAAATAGAACTTGGTGTGTTTTTTTAATTGGAATAAACGATGACTCCATCATTGTTTATGTTTGTATTCCAGTTTCGTCCACACCCGTAATACCCCTTGAATAAAATAAAGTAGCATGCTAAATAATTTCCTTAAGTGAAAAATCCGAATATAGATTTTCTGGCTAAATTTGACTGTTAATTATTTAATTATTGTACCAAACAGTGAATTTCCAAGTGTCCTTAGTGACTGGACAGATATAAGAGACAATACTTTTATTTAATAAATAATGGGGACAGAAGGAACAACCAAGTTAAAAAGAGACGATTATGAATCCATGAGTGGGGAACAAGTTGAAGTTGACCCTTGGCAAGAAAGGACAAGTGTCAGAATTCAATTGTAGTGATTAACACAACTTGAAAATCAGGGATTTCCCCAAGCTGTGAAAATTCCCAGGGAGGGAAAAGAGTTGGGGAAAAACAATACCTAGGGAAAAAAAAGATATATACACATGTGTGAGGAGGTAGGATGTTGCTTAGCATGTGGAAGAAAGGAAATAATTTATTAAAAGATTTATTTATGTAGA
This sequence comes from Picea sitchensis, assembly GCA_010110895.2. Lineage (NCBI taxonomy): Eukaryota > Viridiplantae > Streptophyta > Pinopsida > Pinales > Pinaceae > Picea > Picea sitchensis. The sequence goes on along the minus strand of SNQJ01S0011278.1, from coordinate 80,048 downwards.
TAACAGAGGAGGAGTTGTTATGTGAGCACTATATGTGTTAGGAAACTGTAAAGAACGAAAGGAATATTGAAAAGGGAAGCTCAGATCATCACTATGGATTCATGATCAGGCTTGGGGGTGATTGGATCAAGTGATTTGGATGATCCATTATACGGCTAGGTGGAACTTAGCTACTTCTTCTGTGTTCCAGGTTCTTATTTAAGTTATTTATTATATATAAAATGGTTATGTTATTGTTATTGATGGAGTTGAATTATATATTATTAATTTGATACAGCTACAGGTTCAAATATATTCATTATAGGGTAGTTGAATCTAATTTGTTGCATACAAATAATAGTTTATGCATAAAGAAAGATATTTCTATATAGGAATAGATCTAAAAAATTGAGATCAATATAATCTATGATATACATGACTTTACATCTAAGTTATGTAAAACAATTCTTACAGGTCAGTCCAAACTAAATTGCAAACACATAGAGAAGGGTAATGTATTTAGAAATCGAATATATATAGAGAGAGAGAGATATAAAAACAAATGGAGTCCAGAAGCCCCAAAACGCAGGGTTAAATCTCAACCGTAGATATAGTGAAGCATCAGTCGTAGATCCCTCAGCCTTTCAGCAATTCGGAGGTTTGTCCATTTAGGAATTAGTCATGGTTGTTTGAAGTGAAGGAACCCCAGAGCACCGAAGTTCCCGAGTGATTGTAAATCATTGATCACAGTAAAATGAGGGATGTTAGATCCCTGATACATCTGACGATTCAAAACTCTGACTGATTTGGTCATTGTTGTGTGGAGTGGAAAATCCCTTGAGGTCCGAAATCCCGAAGTCATTTACAGTGTCAATTTTTTTTTCACAATTGAGTATCTATTTCTTATAATCATAGATAAGAATTTATTTTTAGTGTAGTGTCAAATTTGTTTTTTGTCACAATTGAATAAGTATTAATATACAAACAATTGGTATATTACAACACCTATGGTGATTGTCAATTTTGCTATGAATAAAGTATTACCCTCATCATTATTCATTAATTGAAAACTATATTATATATTTATGGACCTATATTGGGTATGTGAAAAACATTTGGAATTTATTTCACATTAATTCATTGTATTGTATTCCTAGATTTCTAAACTCAATATTACTTATGGATTCCCAATGATCCTCCAAACTTCCTAGGTTTATAAAAAGAAAATAGACATATTTAGATCTTCTTATCATCGATTATTTTCTATGTAATACTCATTTGTAACTAGAGCATAGCTTTATATTTTAATCCACGGCTGATGTATTTATAAAAATAGTCTTTGTAACATCCAGTTCTATTGAGCACATTTTATAATGACTTATTATTTGAGGACACTTGTGAGCAAGTGATCCGGTTATGATACTTTATGATTATGCTTTTCTTATGGGTTCTGTTATGATGTCATTGTGATTATATGTTAATTTCTATATGTATATATGTATCGACAAGTATTACTGATGAGTTTCCCTGAGTGTGTAGGATACATGATAGGTTGATGATGTAGATGGCATCAATGATTTCCCTTGGACTCCAGATTGAGTCAGGGGGTGGATGTGTATATGGTTTGAGTATTTGATTTACATTCATGTAATTTATATGAGGATTTCAATATAGATAATATGTTTATGGATGTTTGACAGTGTTCTTCTCAGTGGATGCAAGTTTGGTGATGCTTGCTAATCTGACTCACATAAGGATTAAAGGGGTCATGCGCAGAAAGAAGACATTCGAGGGAGAGGTGTGGCATCATCCCTGTCACATCCTACTAGAACTCCCTCCATGACCTGAACTATAGGTTAACAAATTCCTAGTTCTATAGGTCCACGATGTTGTGATGACTGAATGAGACAATTGCTCATGAGGAAATCTAAGGGGCACACAATAAAGAAGAATCTGTATTCCTTAGAATCCCTTATTCTCTCACAAGGTTTACCAAGTAGAGTGTTGACTCCAAGGTCTGACAATCTTCCAAAACTACTCAAAGGTGAGTGTCACCCTTGGAGCACGGGGGTGTGTCTTGAAGGGAACATCCTGTAATTAAATGTGAGTAAATAAATAAAAAAATCTCGAAGGTCTAGAAAACAAAATAAAATACTTAGACTTGTTAGAAATGAGCATAGAAATTATTAACAAGAAACTAGTAAGAGTCTAAGCCTAAGTCTACGTATAAGTATAAATCTAAATATATAATTAAATAAATTATTAAATAAGTTTAAATAATTGAGATATAGTCAAACTCTAGGAAAAGAGGGAATAAGAATTAAAGGTTAAGTAAATGCACATGTGGATGAAAATAATAAAAGGGATTTATAAATGAAAAGAAATTAAAACATGAGAGAATAGGGTGTCCACATAGAGTAGCATCTTGAGTCAATCTCCCATTATTCCTAACTAAAAGAAGACTCCTAATCCAACTCAAACTAAAAACTAGTTAGGGGACACTCAATAAATGAGAAATTGGGGAAAAAAGAGACAACTAAGAGAAAAAATAGGAACACATTGGGGAATGTGAAGAAAAAAATATTTTTAAATAAACTAAAAAAGATAAATTACATGTGCAACCTTGGGAGAGTGTGACACATGTATTGAGTTAATAATCCTTTAATTTAATTATTCAAAATGAATTAGTTGTGCATGACAAGTTTCATTGAGAAATTTTCCATAAAAGAATTGGAAAAGAGGGGAAAAGGATCTCATGTTTGTTAGTAATGTTATGCTGCCAAAATTTTTCCTAAACTAGTTTTACTTGTGAGAGTTAGGTTCCAAAAATTGAGAGAGTGGAACTAAGGGAGAAGAAGAGTACCCTCGCGTTGGTTGGAAGATATCGGTAAAGTTTTGGGTTGGAAAGATAAGGAGAAAGGTGTAGTGAGGAGTGAAGATCACCCTTACTCTCATCATTTGAACACGATAACTTGTTGTTATGGTTATTATATTTTCCTGCTTGTAAATTATGTACAAATTCCATTTTTGATTACTTAGTGTCAATTACAACATCATTCATGTAAATTATGTACAGATTGCATTTTTGATTACTTAGTGCCAATTACAGCATCATTTTGAAAATTTGATTCTATCTATAGCTTATTTATGCGAATTTAGAATTATAGAATTGATCTATTGCTTACTGATGCGAATTTAGAATTATAGAATTGAAATTTTATTGTGTACGACACTTGTTATTTCTAAAAAAAATCGAGAATAGAATTTGAAGAGATGATATTATTTACTACATTGAAATTTAGGTATATCATGATGTGAACTACTAAAAATAAATAAAGAATAGAACAGAGATTTACAATTCATTTCCCATATTGAATCTTTAGGAATGTAATAATTGTGAATTGATGCAGAAGAAATGTAATAGAAACGAGGTTTATTTGAAAGGCAATTGTGTAGAGTGTATGAAACAATTGTTAAATCTACATTGCATGGTCGTAGATTAGTTGTATATTGACTATGATAGTGTTAATCGGATAACCGGAGATTACAATGTATTTTCCATTCTCTTATACTAGTTAAAATTTTCTCTTTGGTTGTTGATTTGCATTATGACTCCAATATCAATTAATTTAAGGGTTTAATTGTTGTTAAATATATATATATATAGATATAGATATATATTGTTAGCGTTAGAAGTCACTCCTGGATTGCGACAGGAGCAGAGCCCAACGCCCATCAGTTTATGTCACGAATAAATTTAATGGGTGATCAAATGGGTAGAGACCCAGGAAGGTATCACTCTAACTCAGGGACCAGGCCTGGTATGTAAAGAACAAAGGAGGTCTTGATCTAACTTCTGTCAGTGATTTGATTGTAAAATGAGCAGGTGGAAGACTTGGTGAGATGAGTGAGGAAGACTACCTCGGGCATCGGTCCTTTCAGCAACTTGAGGAAGAAAAACTCAGAATGCAAGATCCTCTTGGTTCTGAGTTTCGGGGAACTGAAGGGTGACTTGACTAGATCCTCCAATTCCAAATCATTCAACGTTGAGAAAATACAAGAACCAATTAGAAACAATGAAACTATTACAGTGATCCAACCTACATCATCCTATAACAATGCAACTCGACTAGATCCTCCAATTCTGAGCTTTTCTAACACAGTGTAAACAGAGAGATGGAAAGAAGTTGACATTCATAAGGCAAGAAGTCTCAAGTGCCAATACATAACCAGAGAAACCAGTGCTTCGTTAAAACTTTACAATCAGGAGCCTAGCTCAACCATCGATACTTACAAAAATAGAAAAACTGAGTATATATACTCAGAAAAATTCACCTAATCGAGGCGTGCTCCAACCTCCAAGGCGTGACGTCTCTTCAGTTCAAACCTGGATGAAAAACCTTCATTGGACACCACCTTAACTCGGCATGGCTCTTGTAGGGGGGACCTGCACACAAGGGTACCATGGGTTGATTGCTCTAGGCCTTCCATACCTTCTATTTATGGCTCGAGTTGAGGTTTCACCTACCTGCTCGATTTTCATTAATTGCTTCCCCAGGGAGTTGCTGAGACGATATGCTCAAGAGAAGACTACGTACCTTATCTCTAAAGCTCGGAGGCTATCCTCCCTTTCTTCTGGCACCTCCATCAATGTAACTCAGGGCCATGACCTGGTCCCTCTCTCCAAGGGTGCTTCGGCATTTCTTCTTTTGGGGATTTCTACTTCCCCTGCCTTCAAAATTCCTGGTGCCTAATCTCATGAAACGACCCTCCAAGATAAATGGTTGGATCGGATCTAAAACTGACGGCCACGATCATCTTTCCTTGAACGCATTAGCTCCATGCCCCTCATCTTCTTTGTCCCTTTTCCATATGACCCAGTGCTATAACCGTGGGCCCGCATCCAAAGGCGCTTTCAGCACTTCGTGTTTCGTGGATGGGAATGAGTTGATCCTTGCTCTTCAAAGTTGTGATGCGCAAAGAGGTGATAGAACCCAATCGTGCACCACATACCCCTCTTTGATCGGACGTCCCAGATCATATTCGGCGATACTGTGGGCCCAAATCCCAGACGCCTTTGGCACTTCACGTCTCACGGCTGGGAGGAGGTTGGTCCTTGTTCTTCAAAGTCGCGATAGGCGAAGTGGCGATAGAGCCTAATCGCGTGCCACTTACCCCTCCTTGATCGGATGGCCTGGATCATTTTGGCAAGAATGTGGGCCCGGGTCCTGGACACCTTCGGCACTTCGCATCTCGTGTGCGGGAGGAGGCTGGTCCTTGTTATTCAAAGTCACGATAGGCGAAGTGGCGATAGAGCCTAATCACGCGCCATGTACCCCTCCTTGATTGGACGACCTGGATCATTTCGGTGAGACTATGGGCCCGAGTCCTGGACGCCTTCAGCACTTTGCATCTCACAGCTGGGAGGAGGCTGGTCCTTGTTCTTCAAAGTCGCAATAGACGAAGTGGTGATAGAGCATAATCATGCGCCACATACCCCTCCTTGATCGGAGGACCTGGATCATTTCGGCGAGACTATGGGCCTGGGTTTTGGACGCCTTTGGCACTTCGCATCTCGCGGCTGGGAGGAGGTTGGTCCTTGTTCTTCAAATTCGCGATAGGTGAAGTGGTGATAGAGCCTAATCATGTACCACATACCCCTCCTTGATCGAACGGCCTGGATCATTTCGGTGATATAAGTGCTATCCATTGCGCTAATCCTGATGAAACTTTGCTAACCACGATTACCCTTCGATCGTCGATCTTCTCTATAGATGGATCTTGGCCATTGACAACATAACTTCGCCCGCTCACTTGATTGGTAGCCTGAAATGAGATTTTTCTGGGCTACGCTTGGGTGCTTCTTGTGCAGCCTGCAGACCTAGATACTCTTATGCCCAAGACAAGAATTGTTGCTAACATTAGGCTCCATGGGGGATAGAGTCATCCCTGTGATGCTCTAAGGACTCTTTTGCAGTTCTAGTGCCTTGTTGTTGGGCTATGGAGTCTGGCGAAACACCCAGCTGAAAATATAGGCCGAAAAGTAAAAGTAAAAGTGAAACAATAAATGTACATGCTCAAAAGAGCTTATTTATGTACAATCCTAGACTAGTAAAATTATTTACATGGGGGCTAGGTGAAAGCAAACTTCCACCATATCCATTCAAGCAACTTCCTAAATAGAAGCTCCTTCTTTCTGTCGATGATCATCAACAGATGGTGTAACCGTGACAATAGAACAGTTACACTCTTCAACTCCTCTTCACAAACTGAAGTTGAGATGAAATAGAGCGGCTCCAAGTTGTGAAGGAAATACAACTCCATGTATTCCTCCACAAGCTCATAGGACCAGTGGCAAACTCTAGAAAATGGGCGACAGGCAACCTCCTCTACTATACAGTTATTCACGTGTGGATGAATATCTTTGCTAAGCACAGGTGGGTGGGAAACTGACATAGGATCACTGATATTAGGCAGTGGCTACTTGCTAACTGGCTCCAGACAGAAGATAATATGTGCCCTCAGTTGCTCTTCTAGTTCTTTCTCCTTTTCTCTTGGCTCTTCCCCCGGGTCATATTCAAAATTGTCATAAACAGGACCCGTGGGAAAGTTATGCTCTTCAAACAGCTGCTTGGTGACCTCTATGCAGGCTGTAAACATCACCCCCTTTTGGTCCTCTTCCCTCTCTTCATAACTCTCCCAGGGATCAGATTCATAATCATCATAAATAGGGACCCTGTGAAAGATTTTCTCTTCCAACTGCTGCTTAGGATGACTAATTTCCTTGCAATGTTCTTTCTTAATGAATAGAGGATAAGGCTCTGAAGTTTGTTCTTAGAAATTCCGCATATCCAACTCAGAATCTGATTCGTAGCTGTCATATGCAAGCGGGTTGCTCCTCTGGTTATCAAACTGCAGTGCGGGGCTCTGCTGCTCCTCTTCTAAATAATCATCAAATCTTGGGACAACAGGCACGTCAAGAGAAGATGGCAAGGCCTATACCATGCAAAAATCTTCAATGCTATCATAATCAGTAGGGGGGTCAAGAACATCTGCTTTAGGGACTAGAAAATCCTCCGCGTTGTCTTCAGATCCCAACCTTTCTAGTCAGGCGGAGAGAGACTTCACCCACTCCATCAGCCTACTTAGAGCACCTTCTTCTTCCCTGGGGTCTTCATCATCATCCATTGTAGAGATACCAAGAGCATCTTCTTCAAAGGCTGGAAACACCTCCCCACAACGTTTAACTTCCCACCTATCCAGTTGGGTAGAGAGGGATTTTACCAATTCCCAAGCTTCACCCAAAGCATCTTCCTTCTCCCCAGGGTCCTCGTTCCTATATCTTCTCCCGTCCTCATAACCTCCAAGAGACACAGCCATATCTTTCTCACTGTCCTCACATTCCTCACAATAGCTATGACAGATAAACTCAGAGGAATACATCTTTTGATAGCGCCTGTTAAATGCTACATGAATTTCACTGAGTGAGGAAATGCTAGCGGGGGGTAAAGAGTGATACCATTCACGAGCATCCCCTGCTAACGAGAACATGAACATTTTCAATAATACATCCTCGTGATGTATCTCCCACTGGTGCATGAGTTCATGAAACTCACAAAGATGTTGAAAATAATCGCCCCATTCATTCGGATAAGGGACATAATTAGGAAAACTAGGAATAGTAGAAAAATTAAAAGGAGCAAACCTCCAAGCTAGGATTTTCTCCATATCGAACTAATGGAGTCACCAATCGATCCTGAATCATGGAGTCGCAAGGTGAAAGGTACGCAGTTTCGAATGTATCTGGTCTTTGTTCACCATCAAAGGCTAGATCCTAGCGTTGTGTCTTCCTGGGAAACTCCTCAAGCTGAGAAAGAAGCTGGTGAAAACTTCTCGAAAAATCTCCTCTGGGTGAGCTTTCAGGTGTGCTAAAAGTAGCCACCACTGAAACGGTGAAGTGGAAATATTGGAGTCGCCACAGTGGAGTCGCCAGGTGCACAGTAGCAATCTTTAAGGGATCTGATGCCTGATGCACCTTCAGAATCAGAGGCTCAATGTCGTTCAATCCCAGGGAAAATCTTCAACTTCGTCCCCGACAACGGCGCCAGAAATGTTAGCGTTAGAAGTCACTCATGGATTGCAACAAGAGCAGAGCACAACGCCCATCAGTTTATGTCATGAGTAAATTTAATGGGTGATCAAATGGGTAGAGACCCAGGAAGGTATCACTCTAACTCAGGGACTAGGCCTGGTATGTAAAGAACAAAGGAGGTCTTGATCTAACTTCCGTCAGTGAGTTGATTGTAAAATGAGCAGGTAGAAGACTTGGTGAGATGAGTGAGCAAGACTACCTTGGGCATCAGTCCTTTCAGCAGCTTGAGGAATAAAAACTCAAAATGTAAGATCCTCTTGGTTCTAAGTTTCAGGGAACTGAAGGGTGACTTGACTGGATCCTCCAATTCCAAATCATTCAGCATTGAAAAAATACAAGAACCGATTAGAAACAATGCAACTATTACAGTGATCCAACCTACATCATCCTATAACAGTGCAACTCGACCGGATCCTCCAATTTCGAGCTGTTCTAACACAGTGTAAACAGAGAGATGGAAAGAAGCTGACATTTATAAGGCAAGAAGTCTCAAGTGCCAATACATAACCAGAGAAACCAGTGCTTCATTAAAACTTTACAATCGGGAGCCTAGCTCAACCATCGATACTTACAAAAATAGAAAAACTGAGTATATATACTCAGAAAAATTTGCCCAACAGAGGCGTGCTCCAACCTCCAAGGCATGGCGTCTCTTCAGTTCAAACCTGGACGGAAAACCTTCGTCAGACGCCACCTTAACTCAGCATGGCTCTTGCAGGGGGGACCTGCACACAAGGGTACCATGGGTTGATTTCTCCAGGCCTCCCATACCTTCTGTTTATGGCTCGAGCTGAGGTTTCACCTACCTGCTCGATTTTCATTAATTGCTTCCCCAGGGAGTGGCCCAAACGATATACTCAAGAGAAGACCACGTGCCTACTCTCTAAGGCTCGGAGGCTATCCTCCCTTTCTTCTGGAACCACCATCAATGTAACTCAGGGCCATGACCTGGTGCCTCTCTCCAAGGGTGCTTCGACATTTCTTCTTTCGGGGATTTCTACTTCCCCTGCCTTCAAAATTCTTGGTGCCCAATCTCGCGAAACAACCCTCCAAGATCAACGGTTGGATCGGCTCTAAAAATGATGGCCACGATCCTCTTTCCTTGAATGCATTGGCTCCATGCCCCTCATCTTCTTTGTCCCTTTTCCATACGACCCAGTGCTATAACTGTGGGCCCGCATCCAGAGGCACTTTTGGCACTTCGTGTTTCATGGATGGGAAGGAGTTGATCCTTGCTCTTCAAAGTCGCGATGCGCGAAGAGGCGATAGAACCCAATCGGGCACCACGTGCCCCTCTTTGATCGAAGGGCTCAGATCATATTTGGCGATACTATGGGCCCAAATCCCGGACGCCTTCGACACTTCACGTGTCACGGCTGATAGGAGGTTGGTCCTTGTTCTTCAAAGTCTCAATAAGAGAAGTGGCGATAGAGCCTAATCGCGCGCCACGTACCCCTCCTTGATCGGACGGCCTAGATCATTTCGGCGAGATTGTGGGCCCGGGTCTTGGACGCCTTCGGCACTTTGCTTCTCGCGGCTGGGAGGAGGCTGGTCCTTTTTATTCAAAGTCGTGATAGGTGAAGTGGCGATAGAGCCTAATCGCGCGCCACATACCCCTCCTTGATCAGACGGCCTGGATCATTTCGGCAAGACTGTGGGTCCGGGTCCTGGACACCTTTGGCACTTCCCGTCTCACGGTTGGGAGGAGTCTGGTCCTTGTTCTTCAAAGTCGCGATAGGCAAAGTGGCGATAGAGCCTAATCGCATGCCACGTACCCCTCCTTGATTGGACGACCTGGATCATTTCGGCAAGACTGTGGGCTCGGGTCCTGGAATGATAATGAATACCTGTGACTGTATTACTTCTCTCTATATCTTTTCAATTGACTGATTAAGTTATATTCATGTGTTATATTACCAAATAATTCTTGAAAGATTATTGCATAGTAGTATTAAAATTTAGCAAAATAAATTTCCATCATCCAGTCAATGTTTTATGATGGGTCGGCGGGCATACTAATAGATAGTGAGGATCTAAAATACTGCTTCGATTATAGATATTGTTCTGATTATATGTTATTGATGTCTATATTTTCCTTCATCATTATAGTCTGGAATCAATGTTTTCAAGCTATCTCTGCTCTAGAAATGTTCTTGATTATGATGAGTGAAACTTTAGTATTGTTTAACTATTTTAACTGAACTTTACAAGTAAGGAATTCTCTATTCATCATAGTCATAAACCTGTTATGGTAAGAATCTAGATTTACTTTTTTTCAGGTGTGTTCGGATAGTTCGACGCCTAAACCTTGGTATCAGAAAACCAACACCGTGAATGTTAAAAATTATCTCTCTTAGTATCACAAACGCATTTTGACAACGAATAAGTGAAATTTTGAAACGCCTCAGCAGTCCACGAAATTTTATTCTTCTATTGTAGACAAGCATTTTCGGATAGAACTCACCATTTTTCTGATAGAACTCTCCTTCAATGATTCCGGTCATATCCGATAAATTAAATATGGCATTCTAGATTGTAGATATGTCATTGATGTAGTTATCATTAATGAAAATAAATAAATTTTTGAATCATTGTTGAAACTTAAATCTATCCTTGTTAGGGTTGTCAATTCTTCTTCAGTTCTTTTGTTGTCTCATAAATCCAATTATATTGACGATTCGTTCCGGGATCCCCACTATCACTTTATCCTCTATTGTTTATTCAACGCTCCTCAAATTCTAGTGCAAATACCTCAGTGTTTGTAACGACACCTTGTTACGACATCAAATAGCGATATACAATAGGTAAAGATTTTTTTTTCCTTTTTGTTTTGCAGTAGGATATTAAACTCGTTACAACATAATAAACAACATCGCAAATGATACATCATAATAACTAAAATGACACATAAGCATTGCATTGACAGAACTAAAAGCGTCACAAATCAACACATAAAGAGTGACTCAATCAATGCATCGTCATATCTAATAACCGCACTTAATCAACTCATTATCATAATAAACAATGACACAATCAACACATCATGATCGACTGAAGCAATATACAATTGATTGATCAACCATGTCATTGAGCATTAAAAGAACTACCCGCCCAACCTAACCTCCATGGTTAGGATCTCTAGGACACATAAGCAACACTCAAGCCTAGGATTTATCTGATTGATTTTGACCATTGAAGGTCTCAGGGCCGACGACTATTCTGAGGAACAAGGAGGTGTCTAAATCCCTTAATCAATCGCAACTCATAAATCCGATCTATATTATCATTCATACATTAACATTATCACATGGCACCAGAGAAATCTAACTACTAAACCATCATACATCAACATTATTTAATGTCGCAAGAGTAAATAATTTCTAAAACAATCATACATCCACATAATTAATAGCGTGAGTAATCTAATCACAAGCCAAACGTACATCGCCTTAAATTCATGGCGCAAGAGTAATCATCAATTTTATTTTCAAGGTGCGTGATTAATCAATCACTGAATTAAACAATAAATCAACATTCTTCTTAAGGCGTGTGATTAATCAATCATTGAATTAAACAATAAATCAACATTCTTCTCAAGGCGTGCGATTAATCAATTTTGAATCAAGCCATAAATCAGCAGTCTTTACGAGGCGTGTAATTAATCAAATTCTAAATTAAACAATAAATCAATCATTTTATAATAATGGCGCGACGGAATATTCCACTAAACTTTATCCTTTTGCAAGAAACAATGTGAGTAAGGTAGTGAAAGGATAATTCATAAATATAAAAGAATCAAGAAAGAAGTAACATACATATCATTAGAATGTCTTATCTTAATCAAGTGTTACAGTAAGTAAGACTTCCTATTGGTATTGTGTTCCGGTTGTTTGTAAGATTTTCTACTTCATGCAAGGAAAGTAACACAGGGAGGTTCGAAAATGGCGGACCCTCCGAACCAGGCGTTTCCGGGGCCAGTCCTCCTTCCCTCCAGAACATTACTTTCTGATTCTACTGGATGATTTACTGGTCGGCGAGTCCACCTCCTGTCTGACCCACGTCCCTTGTCGGTAGTTTCTGTCTAGTTTATTTAAACAGCACTGTTTATTGGTGCTTCAGGTTTCGTCTCCTAATCCGTTTGGTGCGCTACAGATCAGACAGGTCGGCGAGTTCCCTGTCCTTGTCTTTTCCTGAACCTTCCGTCTGCCAATCGACCCTTGTCGGTAGCCTCTGTCTAGTTCTTTTTTATTTTACTAGTGGTCCTGGTATTGTCTCTACGTCCGTTTTGGTGCGCTACTGATCTACCCGCCTCTGACTATCACGGTCTCACCCACTTTGTCTTTAGTCACCGACTTGTCCCTAGAAGCTCTGCATACTGGTGGTCCGGTTTCGTCTCCTTGTCCTTATAAAGCGCTACAGATCTGCCCTCCTCTGGTTGTCACGGACTCCTCATTTCACCCACTAACTCGATCCGGGAGTTCTGTCTTTTTCGAGGGACCCGACTTACCCCACAGAGTTTTAAAATGAATGTTCTGACTGACATACTGATGGATCCGACTGATGAACTCCTATGGGAACAGGAGGGATTTTTCGATAAGGTTGACTCTCTTAACAAAAGACCTCCATCTTTATTTTCAAATCCTCCTGGGCCTTCTTTTCCCGCCAAGACGCACCCTGCACCAGACCTCCACTCTCGTTTTTTAGACGGGGCTCAAAGGGATCGTGACAGACCTCCCCTAGTCCCCTCGACAGGCCTGGACTCCAAAAAAGTCTCCACGCACACGGACAGAGCTTCTAACAGACGTAAGGTGTGGAAGGCTTCCAAACATACAAAGCGCTTAGTGCTGGGGGACGGTGTAGGCCTAGAGGACCTTTGTAAAATGTCGACAAGCGCACTGGTGGGTCGAGTCTCGTATAAAAGCTTAAGCAGACAGCCTTTGGAGGATTGGATACAGTCCTCATGGCTTCCTCTTCTTGGTTATGCTCCTGAGGTTCTTTTCCTTAAAAAAGGGTGGCTTTGTTTCATCTGCAAGTCACCGGATGATGCTTCTCTGCTACTTTCCTCCTTCTGGACCTACGGGGGTAGCATCATTATGCTGAAGAGATGGAGACTGGCCTTCAACCCTGATACTGAGTACTTCTAGCACCGTCATCTATGGGTCCTCCTCCCGGGGCTTCCTCTACATCTCTGGAATGATGAATCTTTGAAAGCGATTGGAAACTCCATTGGACAGTTTATTTCTCTTGATACTCAGTCACAAAAGAGCCCATCGAGGAAGATGGGTAAGATTCTAGTTGCCATAGACATTACTGCAGGTTTACCGGCAAAGCTAGACATTGTTTGGCGTGGCCGGGTCCATCAACAGACCTTAGACTATCTTGGTCTGCCCTTCCGCTGCAACATTTGTCGGGAAACGGGCCATCTTCGACATTCTTGCCCGGGTAAGTCATCGTTTCTCTGCTCTGAAGAGGATGAGCTTCATCTAAATCCTCCGGATTACACCGAATCGGACCCATCCCTGGCCAACCTGGATTCGAACCTGGTCTCCAGGCCTTGCTCCCCGACTCAGGACGATAATCGGCTCTCCAAACTTAAATTACTTTGCCCACTCCTTTATCGTTCTCTCTCAGTAGCTAATAAAGAAGCCATTAATAATTTTAGTTGGCTATCTCCCCCACTTGAATCGATACACACCCGCACTTCTGATCCTCCCACAACAATAGACCCGACAGTCCAAAGCTCTCCCAGCTCGATATTACCTCTTGGGGTATCTTCTCTCTTGCCAGATTCCTCAGCTGATCCCTCGTCTGGACACTCCTGTTCAGTTCCCTCCGAAGCCATACAGGATCTACCTGGTTACAGTCAACAGGAAGAGGAGGGAACAGCTCTCCTGGACGCTCTTAGCCTCCCTTTGCACTCTTTTACACTTCCGACTCATACTACTCAACTCCCTACTTACCGAGGCAAAGAAGTTATTGCTGAAACAACTGGAGCTGGCACTTCAAACTCTAAACTTCTGGATACAAAGTCTTTTGCCTGGTCACGTGGTTTAGCCACTGAAATTTCCCCCCTTCAAACCCGAAGTTCCAGGAAGAAAAAGGAGGCTCAAGGCACTCAGCAAATGGACTCTGTTTTGCCCTCTCTGGATGGAAAGGCCCTTAGAGCAATGAAGGCCTTGGCACGATCAAAGTAATGATCGTGCTCTCTCTGAACATACGAGGGATCGGAGGCACCCTCAAGATTGCCTCCTTCCGAAGATTGCTGGCGCAAGTAAAGCCCGATCTCATTCTCCTTCAAGAGACTCTCACTTCTGACATCAAAGCCAGAGATTTCATTTTTCAGTTTCGTCCCTCATGGTTCTCAGCGGCAGTGAGCTCCTTAGGTCTCTCTGGAGGACTACTGGTGGCTTGGGACCCTTGTCTCTTTGCACTGAACCCATCCTTGTCGTGTGGGGGCTTATTATTACAGGGTCACTGTCTAGCCTCAAATGTAGAGCTGGCACTGCTCAATATATATGGCCCGTGTTCAGATAAAGTGCTCTTCTGGTCCCAACTAGCAGCTAGTGGCATTCTTTCATTAAAAAATCTCATTTTAGGCGGCGACTTGAATATCTTTTTTGAGGCCGGGGAATCATGGGGAGGTGCTCTCGGCTATGAACCTTCTGGTGCCCAATTCAAAGAGATTTTTGACTCCAATTCCCTTTTGGACATTCAGCCTTATGTTCTCTCACCCACTTGGTGAAACGGGAGGAGGGGACCGAGCGCATTGGCTAGAAGACTGGACCGGTTTTATGTAGCTGCAGCGTTACTAGCCTCTTCTGGACAGACCTCCTCCTGGGTGGTGTCTCCTTTCTTCTCCGACCACGCTCCGATTGTTCTTCAGCTGAGGCTATCCGAGCCTCCCAAGCCTGTTCCCTTTAAATTCAATCATTCTTGCTTATCTTTGGATGACTACATTCAGCTTGTTAATGAGACTTGGACGGACCCTCGATTCAATGCCGATGTCAACCCTCAGACCCGCCTGGTATGGAAATTACAAGTTCTTAAAACTAAGACAAAGCACTGGTTCCATAGGAAATATATAGCCGACCAGTCCAGTTTACTCTCGCTGGAGTCCGAAATCTCTAATCTCAATCATAGCTCTACAAAGTTGCCCAGTTCGGATGACACTGATAGATTAAAACGACTTGAAGCCAACAGGGCCAAAATACTAAAGGCTGAAGAATTTGCATGGAGGCTCCGAAGCCGGGAAACTTGGCTTAGATCTGGAGACTCAAATTCCAAGTATTTTCACAAGGTCGCCAGTTACAACAGACAAAAAAAGATGATCTGGTCTATCAACAATGGAGGTTTAGAGATCCGCGGGCAGGAGGCAATAAAAGATGAGGCCGTTTCATTTTTTAAAAATCAGTACAAAGCTACATGTATGAATAACCTCCAGGATAAAGGGGCTACGGCTTTTTTATTTCCTAGATTAGTTTCTGATGAAGAAGCTGAATCGCTTTACAAGCCTGTCACTCTTCAGGAGATTAAAGAAATTCTTTTACATTTCAAAGCTGAGCGAAGCCCAGGCCCAGATGGCTGGACTTCAGAATTTTTCTGTTTCTTTTTTGAGCTTGTAGGTGAAGAGCTTCTACAAATGGTGGAGGATACCAGAATTAAAGGCAAGATTGCAGGAGGCATAAATTCAACTTTTCTGGTCTTAATCCTGAAGGAAAGCAGGCCAGTTTCGTTCAATGACTTCCGGCCGATTTCTCTCTGCAACCTCATATACAAGATCATCTCCAAGGTAATCTCAAACAGAATCAAACCCTTTCTAGAAAGAAGCCTCTCCGCGGAACAGCTGGGCTTCTTGCAAGGCAGAAGGATCCATGATGCGATTGGAGTAGCGCATGAGTGCCTACACAGTATAAAACAGAATAACCTAAAGGCTCTAGTCATGAAACTAGACCTCAAAAAAGCTTTCGACTGCATTGACTGGGATTTTTTAAGACTAGTTCTCCATGCGGTGGGGTTTGGAGATAAATTCACTACTTGGATTCTCTCTTGTGTTTCTTCTGCTAACATAGCTGTGTTAATTAATGGGGATCCTTCCTCCTTCTTCAAAAGCGAGAGAGGACTTCGTCAGGGCTGTCCACTCTCCCCCTATTTATTCATCTTGACAATGGAAGGGCTCAGCATCCTGCTCTCCAAAAGCTTATCCGAGCAAAAAATTTCTGGGATTAAGGTTTCAAATCTTGTCAAAATTGTTCATCTGATGTTTGTAGATGATGTTCTCATTTTGTCAAATGCAGATCCGGTGGAATGGCTTTGTATCCTAGAGATAATCCAGCACTTCTGCTTGGTTTCCGGATTATCCATCAATGTCTCTAAGTCATCCGTTCACTACTGGGGTCTTGCTGAGACCAAGCTCCAGCTTCTTCAAGCCACTATCCCTCTCTCCTTTAAAAATTTAAATGAGGGATTTACTTATTTGGGTTTCCACTTGAAGCTGAGAGCCACCTCCCCTGATGACTGGAGCTGGTTGGTGAACACTTTTGAAAGGAAAATCGGGTTCTGGTGTAATAAGTGGCTTTCAATGGGTGGGCGGTTGGTCCTGGTCCAATCAGTACTCCAGAGTCTGGCAGTTTACTGGATGATGTTGGAGAAGATTCCTTCAAAGGTTATCACTTCGCTGCGGAGATTAATGTTCGATTTTCTGTGGGGTGGAAATGCCGTCAAAAAACGTTTCCATCTCTGTAAATGGCAGTCCTTATCAAAGTCTAAAAGGGAAGGAGGCTGGGGCCTCAAAAACCTTTTCTCTTTTAATGTGGCGCTCCTGGCCAGTTCCTTCTGGAGAGCTGTCTCCACTGGAAGCATTTGGAACAAAATTATTATGGACAAGTACCTTGAATCTAAATCGCTACTCCATTGGATTCGGAAGCCATCTTTCCTTTTGAAAAAGACCTCCCCATTTTGGAAAGGTCTGGTGGCCTCATCTTCAGTAATCCTCCATTGGCTTTGCTGGAAGCCTGGGGATGGCTCGGAGATTCTGATTGGCAGGGATTCAATTCTGGGGCTGGGGGACCGCTCCCTTCTTTCCCCATCGATAAGGCTCCATCTCCAGGCTTTAAATGTAACAACTCTGGCTCAGATTAGAA
Source organism: Picea sitchensis (assembly GCA_010110895.2). NCBI lineage: Eukaryota > Viridiplantae > Streptophyta > Pinopsida > Pinales > Pinaceae > Picea > Picea sitchensis. The sequence continues at coordinate 62,777 of SNQJ01S0011278.1, read as the reverse complement.
TGACTGGTGTCAAGACGCTGCCAGACAATTGGAGGACAGTGAGCGACCTCCAGCTGAGCGGTCCCTTGGCTTCGGAGTGGATTAGCTTCATTTCGGCCCTTAAAAGGGCAGGCATCTCTCTCAGGGCCGTGCCGGATGTGTTGTTGTGGGCGGGGGGCGATGCATCCGGCCGGATTTCAGTTAAAAACCTTTACCTCGCGCATCAACAGCAGTTTCCCTCCGTCCAAGCAGCGTCGTGGATTCACAAGCTCTGGAAACTTTGTATTCCACTCAAACTCAAACTATTTGCTTGGCTGCTTGGTAAAGACAAGCTCCTGACATGGGAAGTCTTACAAAGGCGTGGATGGGTGGGGCCGAGTTCCTGTCCTCTCTGCAATTCCGAGTCCGAGAACCTGAGCCACCTCATAATGTTTTGCCCATTTTCAACTGATGTTTGGAACCGCGTTAGCAAGCATTTTGATTTACGGTTTTCCTGGAGCGGCTCTACTATAACTGAAAGCTTCCCTCCTTGTTTCTCAATTAATTCGGCACCACCAAGCCTGCTGATCCATTTCTCCTGGCAAATCTGGTTGCAGAGAAACAACGCTCTCTTTGAAGACGCCCGGCCATCATGGTCACAAGCTTTTCACAAGATTCTGGCGAATTTCACCTGGCGGCCTTCCACTGTCAGAAGCTCCCCACAACGGGCCTTGAATCTGGATTTGCCTGAAGGTCACACTATAGCATTCTTTGATGGAGCAGCGCAATCAGATGGATCCTGCTGCGGAGCTGGCGGTTTTTTCAAAACTCACCAGTCTAGAATCACCAACTGGTTTATCAACGGTGGAGCAGGCACTAATACGCGAGCTGAACTCCTGGGTTTATGGGCAACGCTCTCCCTTGCGGCTCATTGGTCTCTCGACGACCTTCACGTCCTGGGAGACTTGAAAGTGATTTTAGATTGGATTTCAAACAATTGCAAGCTCAAATCCATCCATTTGGAAGGCTGGATGCAACAAACCAGAACCCTCTCCAAGTGCTTCTCCAATCTCAACTTTCAGCATGTTCCTCGTACTCTAAACAGGGCAGCTGATGCTCTATCTAAGAGGGCTTTAACCGCGGTGATTGGGCGGCTCTCGATCTATCACTGTGATAGAGAAATCGAGAGCCCCATAACCACATTAAACATTTTTGAATAATGTGGGCTGCTCTCTCAACAGCAGTTTTGAATAGGTTCCTGAATCTGATCGTTGGTAGTAGATGGACAGTTTTCGTCTCCGGGATTGTATTTTCTTTCTCTTGCATGGGATGTTAGTATTATTATGGCTGTTTTGACGGTATGGGCTCTTTAGAGGCTAATCACAGCCCTTCGTTTTGTAAATGAATTTATTCTCTATATAAACTCGAGATAATTTTTTTTGGAAAAAAAGTGTTACAGTAAGAATTTAATACAATTTCATAGTCATTTACAAGTTACTTATACGGGATGTTACTTACATTGAATTATTTAAAGATAGGGCTACCTATTTATCCATTAAGAAGTTATACATCATCACACATGAACCATAGTAAGATAATTCCCACTTGAACTTACATATTCATATGTATGGATTAAGGAGGATAGTCTTACTTACTGACCTACTTAAGGTCAAGCTCCCAATTTAAGATATTATTGAGAATCAAAAACATTAATTAGGTGGGACATTTTCTTCTTCTATTTAAGATATTAATGAGAACGGAAATAGTTAACATTGATAAATATGGAGAATCCATTCAACATAGAGAATCCATTTAACTTTTGAAAAGTATTTGGATGATATAATTAGAAAAGGATGAAACTTTTTATATATTTTTAATAATTTATGATTATATATAATTTAGTGACATTTATTTGAAGATTATGTTCATAATTATTTATAGTTACAAGACATTTGTTTGGAGATCTTTTGAATAATCAAATGCGAAAGGCGTAATTATCTATCTTGATTTTAACACTCTATTATATATGGTACTAATATCATATTTTACTTAGACTAATATCATTATCTATCTTGATTTTAACACTCTATCTCCAGGAGAGATTCGCCCAAGGAAGGGTGCATCCAATCGTTTGAAGGGACGGAACTCTAGAGGAGTCAAATGTGAGGGAATCGTTGACTATTCCGAGCGAAAACGCAGAGTAGGGTGTAAGAGATACACTGACTGGGAGCCCCCTGCAAAAACGCAGATGGGTTCCAGGAAAAACGTTGAGCGACTTAAGGAAAAACGTTAGAGATACGCTGAGTGGGAGTCCCTGCTAAAACGCTGAGTGGGAGTCCCTGCTAAAACGCTGAGTGACTTAAGGCAAAACGCAGAGTACTAAAAACATCGATTAAGAAAATCCCAGCAAGAATCGAAGGGAGAAATTTGAAAACGCGGAGGGAAGTAAAAATGCAGAGAAGGTTAAGGAAGGTAATACAGGTAATACCTTGCGCAACGCAGATTCAATCAATAATCCGTGCAGGCCTTAAGGAAGGTAAAACAAAAATTATGTCTTGGAGATTGTCGCCATCGTTCACTTGGTCTGAATATTCAATAATTCATCTAAGCGCGATTTCAACAGGATTGGAATTTCCTAATTGTTGTCAGAAGAAATGAAGCACATTTATATATACAAGGAAGGTCATTATATTACATCTTGATTCATCTTCTATATCATAACTAAACGATGTAAAAGTATCGTAACTGGAGTACCAGTTTTAAAATATTAGCAACACTCTGTGTTAAATATAATGTAACCTCAACAGTCTGACTGTACACTACCAGTTGTCCTAGCCAGCTGTACTTTCGTTTCTTGATTTGCTTGAGCCTATTTAGCTTAGCTCTTTCCCTTTTCTCAATGTACTCTTTTCCTCGTATACTCAATATACTGAATACTATTTTCTGCTCTGTTGTTTTTATGTATTCTCTACTTCTCATTTTATCATGGTATCAGAGCTTCAGATGTAAGCCTCTTCACACAGTCTGGAGAGCAACGTGACCCTAAGGAGTGTAGAGCTTACACTGTGAACGAGAGCACGGGACACAGATTCTTCAAAAATTCTGGAGAGAAATCCATAGTCTGCCATTCGCTCAAAAGATCGTTGCAGAAAGAAAACGCGAGAAAGCAGAGCACAATACGCTCAAAAGTTTGAGGAAACAGAGCTGCAAAAGGAAAAGAATCGTGAAATTCATAAAAGCTTGAGGAAACAGAGCTGCAAAAGAGCAAAACTTTGTAAGTTCTTTAAAGAATTCGTGAAATTCCATCTTACGGAGAGAATTCTGCAAAGAGCGCCAAGGACAAGCCAAAGTAGCAAAGGACAAACAGAATAGCCGTAAGATCAGCCTTGCGAACAAATCTGAGCCATCGATCGAGTTCAGAAAGGACGAGGAGCACGCAGAAAAGGCAAAATATTTTCAATCGTCAAATTCAGTGTAGAGGACCGATAGCCGTTGGATCCGAGAGAAAGTGCATGACACTTAGTCCTCTAGAGCGCATAGGAGAAAAGCCAACTTGCAAAGTCGCGAAATCCCAAAATCGTTGGGACCATCTATCAAGGAGGACACGTGGTGAGACCTCGGTATTTTGCTGACTCGTAGGGAGTAAAGTTCAGAGAACATATCGATGAGAGTTCGCAAATCGTGAAATCATGACTCCATCTGAGTCGTTGGATCAAGAAAGATCGTGAGCTGTCTATCTGAAGTGATCGAAAAATCGGGAATCGGGAGGACAGAGGTGTGCCATCCTCTGAGGTCGTGAAGTGTGAAACCCTGACTCGATCGCAGTCGTTGATCAAAGAGATGCCTAGACCGTCGATATAGTACCACCGACATTTTGGGGATTGGGAGAGCAGAGGTGCAAGTCGTTCGACTTCACAAAACACGAAATTCCGACGAAATCTGGACCATTAGATCCAGAGGAGCGTGAACCGTTGATTTGGGAGGCTCCAAAATTTTGGCATTTCGGAGTTCGGGGTTTGGAGAACATCATGATGAGAGTTAAAGAGTCGCGAAATACCGATTCACAAAATCCCAAAAGGATCTGGACCATCAGATTATATGAGGATCTAGACCGTCGATCCGCAACAGAGGATAGATCGAAGTTTCGAATTTCGGGATTCCAAAGAGGAAAGGTTGGAGTTGCATCGCAACTTCACTAACCGTGAAATCCCGAAAAGTGGATCGTGGTCATAGCGTCATGGTCATGCGGAGGAAGGATACGAGAGGAGTTGAGGGCTCATTAAGCCCCTTTCGGAGTTCACGAGTTGGAGAGTCAGGAGTGGCTCACACACCTATACTCTCGAGGTCGCGGAACATGACAATCTCTTGGTGAGCTAAGCCAGTGGTCACGGGTAGTGGTCACATGAGGAAGGAGCATGCGCTCAATGCTTATTCGCGTGGGGCTGAGTTTGCATTTGGACTGATTCCGCCATTACAGTTGCAAAATAACAGAGCTCAAAGCCCTGAATCGGTAGATCTTTCACTCGAATAGTCAGATATAGCCAGATTGAAGTCAAAGAAGTACTCTACACCGCGTATTTCGGTCTGAAGTCACTTCAAGAAATTTGAAGACCCGATTTTCACGCAGGAAACAGGTAAACACAAAATTTTCTAACAATTTTTTTTTCTGTTGTGTTAAATTTTTTTTAAAGATGACCACGTCTAGCAATTTAGGACCAACTCAATGACTAATTCTTCTTGAAAAGAATTATGAGTTTTGGTCTCTTCGAATGAGATCCTTCTTGCGAGCACAAGAGTGTTGGGATCCAGTGGATCTTTGATATGTGGAACTAGATCCAGCAGACCTTGCTGCCATGACCAACCAACAGAGAACTGTTGAGGCAACACAGAGAAATAGAGAGAATAAAGCCAAATTTTGGATTCAAAATTCAGTGGATGACTCGATTTTCTCAAAAATCACAGGTGTTGTTACTTCAAAACAGGCCTGGGACATCCTTAAATCAACCTACCAAGGAAATGACAGGGTCAAAATAGTCAAACTGCAGACCTTGCAGACTCAATTTGAGACTTTAAGAATGGCAGAGTCTGAAAATGTTGATCAGTTTATGACCAGAGTCATGGGAATCGTGAACCAGATTAGATTGACTGGTGAAGCCNCTTAGAAGTTTACCAAAGAAATTTGAAATGGTCGTTACAGCAATCCTTGAATCCAAGGATCTGTCACATTTTTCAACAGACGAACTAATTAGTTCCCTGTTGACACACGAGACCAGACTGCATCTCACAGATGAGTCAATCACCAATTCCTTCAAAAATCAATTCTCTTTCAGCATAGGGAGAGGCAGAGGAAGAGGCAGAGGTCACCAAGGAAGGGGGAGCATTACAAGTAACCAACAAGCAAGTGGAGGTCATAGACAACAGAACCAGAATCAAAATTTCCAAGATCACAGACAACAGAACCAAAATCAGATTTTCCAGCCTCAAAGAGGCAGAGGGAGAAGATCAAATGACAAATCAAGCATACAATGCTATTACTGCAAAAGGTTTGGACACTATGAATCTGAATGTCGAAAGAAGCACGCAAATCATCTTTTAGGCAGAGCACAGATCTCACATCATGAAGGAGAAACCTCCAAAGGTATGTTTCTCTCATGCCACAAGACTGAAGAACATCATAAAGATCTTTGGTTGTTGGACAGTGGATGCAGAAATCACATGACAGGTAACAAATATTTACTCTCATGCATTGATTCTTCAATTTCCTCTGATATTACACTTGGAAATGGTTCCTTAGTCAAAGTTCAAGGAAAAGGAACTGTACCTATTCTTACTAAACAACATGTAAAGAAAGACATAAACAATGTCTATCATGTTCTAGATATGAAACATAATCTGTTAAGTGTAGGATAGCTCATTGAGCATGGCTATAAGGTACTTTTTGAGGGAGTCTCATGTAGGATATATGATAAAACCCCTAGCAGAAAATTGATTTCTAAATCCACATGACTCGGAATAGGATGTTTCCCCTGACCCTCAGAACTGCAAATCTGATCCAAACATATGCATAAAGTGCATTCACCCCCAATGAAACTATAGTTTGGCATACAATATTTGTGCATCTACCCTTTCAGATTCTAAGTGTTCTATAGAAGCACTCCATGGTCAAAGGTCTCCCTATCTTCAAAGAGAAAAATCCCCCATGTGAGTCTTGCATACTTGGAAAACATAAGAGAACTAGTTTTCCACAGTCCTCCACTCAAGCCAAACAACATCTCGAACTTGTTCACACTGACCTATGTGGACCAATGAAAATAGAGTCAATAGGTGGTAGATTTTATTTTCTAATGTTTATTGATGACTTTAGCAGGAAAATATGGATCTATTTTCTCAGACACAAGTCTAAAAGTTTTGCAAACTTCAAAGAATTCAAAGCTAAAGCTAAAAAACAAAGTGGCAAATATGTAAAAGAAAGCAGTTCATATGGAGGAGGAGAATACAGCTCCAAAGAATTTGCAAATTTCTGCAAATCACAAGGCATCATCATGCAAACTAGATCTAGGTATACTCCACAATAGAATGGAGTGGCCGAAAGGAAAAATCAAATAATTATGAACATGGCAAGACGCCTACTCAAAGAGAAATGTCTTTCAAATACTTTTTGGGCTGAAGCAGTGGCATGCTCAGTCTATCTCTTGAATAGATCTCCAACCACCAGTCTCAAGATGAAAGTCCCTCAAGAAGCATGGAGTGGGACAAAGATAAATGTTGCTCATCTAAGGAAATTTGGATGCATAGCATACGCTCACATACCTTCTGAATTAAGGAAGAAACTGGATGACAGAAGTGAGAAATGTATCTTTACTGGATACAGCGAAACATCAAAAGCTTGCAGGCTTTACAATCCAATCTCAAAGAAACTAATTCTCNNNGGACAGTCAAAATCTATTGTTGCCCAGTCCTAAAAACGCAGAAGATTCAGGATAGCCAATACCTCAACCTTCTCTTCCAAGATTGCAGGTACAAGGACAATCTGAAAACTCTCAAGATAACTTAACTTTCAGTAGAGACTCATCCTCTGAAGTTGCAAACTAGAGAACTCGAAGTTTAAGAGAAATCCATCAGCAGTTGGATGACATTGAACATCACAACCTTTATGCTTTAATGTCATGTCAACCCACGTCTTTTAAAGAATCAGCTAAAGAGACACATTGGGTTCAAGCCATGAACCAAGAGATTGAATCCATTGAGAAGAACAAGACATGGGATCTTGTTGATCTGCCCAGACACAAGAAAAGTATTGGTGTCAAGTGGGTTTACAAAACTAAACTCAATAAAAACGGACAAATTGAAAAACATAAGGCAAGACTTGTTGCCAAAGGATTTTCACAACAACAAGGTATTGATTATGGTGAAACTTTTTCTCCAGTGGAAAGATTGGACACTATAAGGACTCTCTTAGCCGTAGCAGCTCAACACAAATGGAAACTATACCAGATGGATGTCAAGTCAGCTTTCCTAAATGGTGTCTTAGAAGAAGAGGTCTATGTGGATCAACCACATGGATTTGAAGTCCAAGAGCAGCCAGCCAAAGTGTATCGATTAAATAAAGTCTTGTATGGCTTAAAACAAGCTCCAAGAGCTTGGTACAACAGAATTGACACTTACCTACTCAAAAGTGGTTTCAGTAGAAGCCAAAATGAGCCAAGCCAACTTTATACACCAAAACGGATCAACACGATAAAATTCTGATTGTATGTTTATATGTTGATAACATGATATATACTGGAAATCTTGAGTTAACCAGTTTTAAACATGCCATGCAATCTGAGTTTGAAATGAAAGATCTTGGCATAATGAAATATTTTCTAGGAATTGAGGTTGATCAATCAACCAAAGGCATTTTTGTTTGTCAGCAAAAGTATGTAGCAGACATCATCAAAAGATTCGGCACAGAAGACTACAATCTAGCAGAAACTCCTATACCCCTTGGCACAAAATTGAGCAAGAAAGATGAAGGCCCTACAGTGGACCCTACCCTGTGCAAAAGTTTAGTAGGAAGTTTGTTGTATCTTACAGCAACTAGGCCTGATATTATGTATGCAGCCATCCTTGTTTCCAGGTTTATGAAATCCCCCAAAGATTCTCACTGGAATATGGAGAAAAGGATTCTGAGATATGTTACAGGAACTCTCAATTTTGGATTATGATACACTTAGTCTGATGATAATAATCTCTCTAGTTACACAGACAGTGATTCTGCAGGAAGCCTAGATGACAGGAAAAGCACCTCAGGACATGCTTTTCACCTAGGCACAAACCTGATTTCATGGGAATCAAAGAAGAAACCCATTGTATCAATATCTTCTGTAGAGGCAAAGTATGTCACTGCTACCTCAACTTCATGTCAAGCTGTGTGGCTGAGAAGAATATTCAATGATATGTCACATACAGAAAAGGAGCCAACTCCTATCTTCTATTACAACACTTTAGCAATTGCTCTATCCAAATATCATTTGTTTAAAAAGAAAAGCAAGCATATTGACAGTCACTTTCACTTCATTCGTGAGCTCATCAATAATGGTGACATAGCACTTCAATTCTATGGCTCTCGAGATTAGCTCGCAGATGTTTTCACAAAGCCACTGGGGAAATCCATTTTTGATTTTCAGAGACAGCACTTGGGCATTATCAGTGCTGATGTTTGTAACTGTTGAATTTAAGAGGGAGTGTTAAATATAATGTAACCTCAACAGTTTGACTATACACTGCCAGCTATCCTGGCCATTTGTACTTTCGTTTCTTGATTTTCTTGAGCCTATTTCGCTTAGCTCTTTTCCCTTTTCTCAATGTACTTTTTTCCTCATATACTCAATATACTGAATATTATTTTCTGCTCTACTCTTTCTCTGTATTCTCTGCTTCTCATTTTATCACTCTAAAGGTAGCATTTGAAATTTGATAAATCCATAAGGTCTGAACAACCGGTAGCTATCATGTCATGGTTATGTCCCAATATGTATTCTAGGTGTATACAACATAGATTTCCGCAACTAGTAGATTTCCAAGGATTGTAAATGGAGGTCAGCAAGTAAAGAAATTATATAATTTTAAGTTGGGAATGGGATGGCATCCATACTAGTATACCCTTCTAATTTACATAAAACATAAGGGACAATGGAAATTCCTAAATCAGAAGTCCTTTACAGCTTACAGTGAAATTTCTAGAACAATATATATAATTTTTAAACTTAATACAACTGAAATTTTGAATGAAAAATATCGTATCCGGTGAAGATGAAACTTCAAGATGATCTTCGACATCCTGTGTGACTTCACTGGTACCTCCGAGCCAATGCTAGGGGTACTCTTCTTCCTCCTTATTCCCCATCCATGTACACACACAATGAGAAATCCTCTAGCTCCCAGCGCGCCTCGCAAGGTAGAGCCACCACTCTCTCTCAAGCTTGGTATCCCAACTCAAGTAAAACATAATTTACCCATAACCCGTGTGATCCATTGCTCATCTCAACCATTTTCTTTATAGAATTTTCTCACTCATTCCCCACTTGCACAAATAAATTCATTTTTTTTAACTAAATAATCTAGAATTATTTCCCCCTTACACTTGTCACCCTTTTTCCCAATTTGAACAAGTAATTCACATTTTATTTTAATAAAAGTCAATTTCTCTCACCCTTCCTAAAAACGCTCCTTAAATCACTCACAATTCTCTCTTTATTCCTCTTATTTCCAATCAATGAATGACGCCTTACTAAATCTGAGTTGAGTTAAAATAGGAATCTTCTCCTAGTTAGACTAGTGTTAACTAGACTCTAGATTCCTTTCTATGTGTACCCATTCCTTTAGCTTTATTACATTCTTACCTTAAATTCCAATTTGGTAATTACTTGCACATATGTGTATTAAATCAATCTTTTGATTTATTTTATTTTCCTTGATTTCTTAACTTGATTTAATTCATCCCCTCATTATTTAATTTATAAATTTAGTTTTTAGTCTTCTTACTAACTTATCCTTAGGCTTAATTAAATTTTATTGCAAAGTCTTAGACTCTTATAGGAATTATGATTAATAAACTCAATCTTTATGTAGTTAATTGATTAATTGATCCAACAGTGCTCAAGATTTTACAAGGTTAATTATTCGCTCAAGATTTTCTAGGCCACCTAGATTCATTGACTCAAATTTTATTTACACGACATGCCCTTCAAGACGCACTTCATGCTCCAAGGTTGCCACTCGCCTTTGACTGGTTTTCATAGTTATCAAACCCCTGGAATCAACACTCCATTCAGGCAAATTTGTGAAATATTAAGGGCTTCTAAGGAATAATGACCCTGCCTTATTTCACGCCACTTAAAAATCTTTGTGAGAAATTGTCTCAGTCTTCCCTCACGACAACGTGGACCCCTCGAACTAGGTAATAGTTAACCTACAATTCGAGACACGGTGGGAGTTCTAGTAGGTTGTGACAGGGATGTTTCCACACCTCTCCCCCAATATCTGGTCTATGTGCATGGCCCCTTTACTCCTTATGCAAGTCAGATTAGAAAGAAATCATCACCCTGCATCCATCAACGAAACACTATCAATGATCCATAAACAACATCATAATATAATCGATCATATGTCACATATGCATAATTGAAATACTCAAACCAATACAATCCATTCCCTGACTCAATATGGAGTCCAAGGAGGTCCATTGATACCATTGACATCCACAATCTGTCAAGTGTCCTGCACAGTCAGGGAAAACTCAACAATAACATCTGTCAATACGAATATATCAATAACATCAAATCATAATCATAAACATCATCATAAAGATCCACAAGTGAAATACAAAATCATGTACTATAACTGGATCACTTGCACGCAAGTGTTCTCAAAGAATAAGTCGATAACATGTGCTTGCAAGAGCAAGATGTTATAATATTCCTTCCTTAAATGATATAAAACTTGATGTATCTCACTTGAGAATTTTCAACTCATGTTATTGTTGTCAATTGTTAGTTAGACAAACAACCATCGTGGTTCCTTGAGCTACGATGGTACACCTCCAATCAGTCCTAGATAATAAGAGGCATACCCTGATTTAATCACAACTAAGTAGTCATGGTTTCTCAGGTTGAAGAGGATATTTGTTCCTGAGTTTAACCCAAGTTTAATCAGTTCCCTTTATTAATTGAAAATCATTAAATCTAATTGTGTGAGTACTATTTATCGTCTAGATATGTTTTTAAGGCCATAATTTTGATACTTAGAAAATGGGTGTAACTTGACTCTGCATTACGAACTACGATGGGATTTAATTGGGTTTCACGTATTGAACCTTCCTTTAACTTGCGATTAAACCATTATTACATATAATTATCTAGACTTAAGGACTCTTAGAATAAATATAGTGATAGTTTGGACTCCTAACTCGGGCTTATGTAGTTATATAAATACCATGGTACAAGTTCCTAAGTATTGTAGAGTAACCCAATTTTAGGTCCTTAAGATGATAATGAATATGATAGAATAAATGAAATGTTAGGTTATAGCTTTATTTTATTTATTTAGGATTATAATAATTAAGAGTTGTTAAACCATTGTTGACTAAAAAAAATGGTATGCTTAGATCATGAATCCTTTATTTAGTCAACCATCACCTTGATGTGATTTAAATTAAATGTACTTTGTGATTTCAGAATTATGAATCAATGATCTTAACTTAGGCATGATAGAAAGCGGAGTAAAATTATGATTTCATTCATTAATTACGACATTTATAGAAATAATTATTAAGACGTAGTTACATAACCGAGGAATAAACCAATTTCGAAGAATCTTGTAAATTCTTGATAATTAGACATATTCCTTTAAGATAATAATAAAATATCCTTAAGCCTGGATGAATGAAAAGGTATGGAATGTTATTGTTTTAATTGCACTTGACAAATTTTTGAGGTCTTGTGTTGAGATAAGAATTCTTTATTAAAGCATTGAATTAAAAAGATATAACTAAGCAAAGAATAACTAAAATATAAAAAAATAAATATATTTAAAAACTACATATGTGGAGTGAATACTTGAGGTATAGTTTATTTACTGGAAATGGGTGTTACATATGGTATCAGAGCGGGTTCAATCGAACGACAATGAACCATTACGCATTTCATTGTCTTATTTTATAGTTAAACATGTATCTCTAATGAAATTTGTATTTGTTCATGACATCTATCATGGTCAGAGGACACAGGATGAGTAGATGATGTGGTGCAGGGGGAAGAGGTACGCTTCCTTCGGGAGCATCCATGCAATAGGAATAAACTCCACTTGGAGAGGAGAAGACTACTAAGTAGGAGCACGTTGCTGCGAGAGATGTGGTAGGTATGATGATATCCTTCCAGAGGATGTCAGAGGTGTTGATCAACCACTTGGATCGAGATGAGGGAAGATTGTGTGTTCCAAATAAGGGTTCACAACGCACTCCAACAGGTGGTAGTAGTATACACATAGAACTTGAGAAAGTGAAGTTTCTCGAGTTTTTGGGTTCCACAGATGGCTTAGCCACTGAGGCATGGTTGGAGAACATGGCGATGTGATTTTCACTTCACAATTACATCTCCAACATGAAATTCTGGATGGCGATATTTAACCTGAAGGGTAGTGCTATAATTTTGT
>SNQJ01S0011278.1:0-50078 GCA_010110895.2 Picea sitchensis | reverse complement strand
TGTTTGAGGAATGATTTCGGGAGAGGTGATTTTTCGATGAATTCATTCAGCGCCAGCTTAATGAGTTCAACGCTTTATGACAGGGTAGTCATATGGTACCAGAGTATGAGGCCAGTTTCATGGAGCTACTCAGATATGATCCACATATGAACACAAATAAGTTAAATTTCAACAAGTTTGTGTTCATCCTTAACTTCAACATTCGTGCGAAGGTGAGGATATTGATTCCTCAGACGTTGCACGATGTAGTTCAGAAAGCTTTCATAGCTGAGGAAGAGTTGAACTGTGGGGGACATAGAAAGACTCCTTCTAGACAGACTAGACAGGTGACACTGGGAGTGCAACAACTTCAGAAACCAGATAGACAGACTTATGGGCACCATGATAGCCCCAAATGACCTATGTTATTGACAACGCAATGACAGACTCCTCAAGAAAGGAATCCCTATAGAGATTCACAATACCACCAGCAACAACAATGTCATTTGCAGCAATAGAAACAGTTTAGGCATGTTCAATAGAATAGACCAAGATCACATGTTGTTAGGCCAAAAGCTTCTACTTCAGGGACCAGGAGCACTAGAATGAGGAATGAATGTTGGACATGTGGAGATCCAAATTACCAGTGAGATTATACAATTAAGAAGGTCAGATCAATTGAATCATCATGACCAACTACAGTTGGATATTTGGGCAAGGCCCATAGGATACATGCAATGGTGAATAACCGTCAGGCCGAGCACTAGTCCACCATGATCGAAACATCAGGTATGATCGTCAATCAAAATTTTATTATTTTGTTAAATCCATGAGATACAGAGAGTTTTATTTCTAGTGCAGCGCTTAAGATAATTAAGGTAAATAAAGTCGAGTAGAACAAGTTTAGATACGTAGAAATGGCATCGGGAGCCAAACAAAACGTTGGAGGAAAGGTTATGGATTGTAGAATTAACTTGGGTGATTTTGTAATGAAGGAAAATCTATATTTCCCAATCTTAGGATCTTATGACATAGTGATTAGAATGGACTGGTTGGAATCGCATGATGTGATACTTAACTACAAGATGAAACGGTTAATTTTGACGGCTGATTTGGGATAAAGTAGAGTGATTGTAGGAAGAAACCAGGAATTTTCTTTGAGGTTTATTTATTCCATACAATTATATAATAGTATGTGCAAGAGGTGTAAATTATACAAAAAGGGAGACACAAAAGGATGAGAAATGATTCCTGTAGTATCGAAGTTTGCCAATGTATTTCCTGAGGAATTTCTAGGTTTTCTGGCAGAAAGAGAATTGGATTTTACCATAGATCTAAAACCTGGAACTGAACCTATTGCAATAACTCCATACTAGATGTCCACACCGGAATTGCAGGAGTTGAAAATTCAATTGAAGGAGTTGTTAGATTTAGGACTTATACCTCCAAGTGTATCATCGTGGGGTGCGCCAATGATTTTTATTAGAAATAAGGATGGATCGTGGAGGATTTGTATTGACTATCGTCAATTGAACAAAGATATGATCAAGAACTAGTATCCATTGCCAAGGATTGATGATTTGTTTGATCAGATAAAGGGAGAAATGATGTTTTCAAAGATTGACTTGAGATCGAGATATCATCAGTTACAGATTAGGAAAGAACATAGCCCTAAGACTGCATTTAATATGAGATTCAGAAATTATGAGTTTATTGTTTTACCGTTTGGACCGACGAATGCCTCGAGAGTATTAATGAGTTTGATGAATAGGGTATTCCACGAAGACTTGGAAAATTTAGTTCAAGTATTCATTAAGGATATACTAATTTATTCTCAAACGAAATAAGAGCATGACGAACACTTGATATTGGTTTTACAATTTCTAAGAGAAAACAAGTTGTACGAGAAACTATTGAAATGTTCTTTTTACCAATCGAAGATTCATTACTTAGGACATGTCATATATGGGTAAGGTATCATTGTGGATCCAGTGAAAGTAGAGGTTATTATGGAATGTCCAGCACCAACAAATGTACAAGAAGTACATATCTTTATGGGGTTAGCAGGTTATTATCGACGCTTTGTCGAAGGTTTTTCAAAGATAGCAAATCCAATTACGAAATTGCAGAAGAAAAACAATAAATTCCTATGTACAGAGAAATGTGCGAAAGAATTTCAAAATCTTAACGAGTTGTTGACGAAAGAATCGATACTAAAAGTCCTTAATATGGACAAGGAATTCTTGGTATGCACAAATGCATCCAAGGAAGGTTTAGGTGGAGTTTATATGCAAGATGGTCGAGTGATCCCATACATTTCAAGGAAATTTAGAAGGAATGAAGAGAACTACGGAACGCATGACTTGGAGTTGTTAGCAATTATATATGCCTTATGAGTTTGGAGACATTATCTGATTGGACGAAAATTTGAATTAAAGACAAATCATTGTGGATTGTAGCATATTTTTACTCAGAGTGACCTGAACGTGCGACAAAGGCATTGGTCAGAACTACTTAGCGAATAAGACTTTGAGATTAAAATCATATTAAAGGAACAATGAAAGGAGCAGAAAATGTATTGAGTCAGAGACCACACATATTTCCAGTAATACCTCTTAATATGAATCTTTGAGAAAATATTCTAGATTTATAGATAGATGATGATTGGTATTGTAACACCCCGGGTTTTGATCCCCGTATTAAATAATGTATTTTGTTAATCCATGAAAGGCAAGTGTGCCTAGGAAATGTAATGTTCAATAATTATTAATAATAAATACATCACTGGATGCTATACAGATAAGGACAAGAGTTATAGGGGGCTATGATTCCACAAGAGAGGGGGCTTGAGGGGAAAAGTATTTATTTTATATTTTATTTACCCATTTTTGTTTTAATGGAGAATAACAATTACATGAGCTTCTTGGGGGAAAGACCAAGTCATTTATTAATTCCAACATTTACATAAACCCATATTTTTTCTATTGTGGGTGATCCAAGTGGATATCGGTGGCCACCCACCTTTTCCAACTGGCTCAAAACAGTTTTCTAGCAATTTTGGCAATTTACTATTTTTAGCAGTTTTAACTTCTGGGGCCATTTTGAGGGCCTAAATCAAGATTTTTTGGGATCAATCTTCTCAATCATATTCGAAGGCATGATTTATCCCCCAAAATGAATCTCCTCGATGATACCTTTCCAACAGGCTATCATATGCCTAAAACAAAGATCATATGCAAAAGTTACGATCCCAGGAAGTTGATGTACTAACTTACCCAAACGGGGCCCACATGACTTTTGGCGCTCCATCTCCTAGGGTTAGGTTTTTGGATGTCTAGGGTTTTTGGAATTCCTATTTATTGTAAAAAGGCCTTTAAAGCCTCATTGTAATCATCTTCTTGCGAATGTGAGTAGCCATCACATCTCTTCTCAGAGATAAGTTGCCATCATTCTAGCGAGTCTTTCACTCTGTATTTTTATAGTCTCTATACATTTATTTCATTAATAAAAATCGTGTATTACTATATATCTGTGACTCTTGTTATATTTCTGATATATGTCTGTTATATTGTTTTCTGTCTTGCAATATCTCTGAATATTTATGTGTTATATCTTCGCTCTCATTTTGTGCCGAAAATAATCCGGATCAATGGGGGTTGCCTATTCTTCACTCATTCACTCACTCAATCATGGTTCATTGTTCATGGTTCACACCTTTCACCTAGTTTTCTGTCCGTTCACTCTTTCACCCAATCGTATTTCCTCATTCGTGTTTGGATTGGGAAGCGGAAACGAATTGTTGAAGAGGAGCCATGGTTTTTTTGGTTGTAAATATTGTTGGTGTATTTCAGCCATGAATGAAGGCATGCATGTCTGAGATGCTTTGGTATGTGTTCATTTTTTATCACAGCTATGAATCATGAGAGTCCCAGCATGGAGATTCTTGACCATATGCACTGGAGCTCTAGGAGGAGATGGATATTCTAAGGGACCACGTGGTAGAGAAAGGGGTCCATTCTCTTGGGTTGTGCAAGCTGGGTAGAAGAGATTTGGTGTACTTGGATTGTTGTGGGTGCTGAAAATCTTGTGAGAGATTAAGTGTTGAATAGTTTTGGAAGTCGAGTGACACTCTGGAACTGTCCTTGTGGATTCATAGCCTTGTCTTAGGGGTGACATTGTTGTTGAGACTTGGAACAATAGTCTCTATAGTTGGGTTAGATGTCCTTGGTCTACAGCCAGTTGGTGATTCATTTCATTAAAGATAAGTGCTCTTTGTTATGGTTTTATTTACTTGTGCATTTATTTCGTTGTGTATTTATTTATCTATGAAATTTGTATCCATAGTATGTATGCTTGTTGGTTATTGTTGTGTATGACATATCGTTCATTTCTTTATGTTGCAACATGAATCTTGATCTATGAATGTGAATACTTCATGCATATTTATTAATTATAAGTTAGATCAGAAGTTGAATTTAGTCCCAAGAGGGGGCTTGAAGTGGCTTGTTTGACCTATGGTTGGATGGGTACGTTATAGATTGGTATCAGAGCTTCAGGTTGGAACACCAGATTGGTATGGTCCAGAACTGTTGGACAGGGTATTGTCATTACAAACAAATATGTCCTTGCAATCTTAAATCTCAAGAGAGATAGCATTGCAGAGATCGTGCAGAAGCTAGAGTGTCGTGCAGACAAAGATCCTTTGTAAAGGATCGTAGAATCGTGACCGTTCCCTTTTGAATTCAGGAGAAATGACCACTATGGAATCAAGAAGTTTTGGATCATTAGATTGGAAGGAAGGTGAATGAGGATCGTCAGATAAAGGTGAAACCAGAAGCTAGGAGATATTAAGTCACAGTCATTAGATTGAACTTGTCGATCACATCCATTGATCAAAGCCAAGTAGGAGATGGAGAATTCTGGAACTTTACCACTTCGCCGATTTTTGGAAGACAAGGCAGAAGCATGAAAAAGGTCTAAGTCACGAAGTTTCGTCAATCGTTCGATATGATAGGAGGCTTGGGAGAAATCTCAGTCATTGGTCAGGGTCCTCCAGCATTGACCACTTCAGGAAGTTTAACTCTGGGAGAATCGAACCCTCTAAGAACTGTTATAACCTAGATTCCCAGAGCATTGAAGTGTCAAAGTCCCATCGATCGTTAGAACAAGGGAAGGACTTCATAAGTAATGTTGACCATCAGATATAGCATTGATGGAATGATAGCGAACAAATTTTTTCAATGATCCATAAACAACATCATAATATAATCGATCATATGTCACATATGCATAAATGAAATACTCAAACCAATACAATCCACTCCCTCACTCAATCTGGAGTCCAAGGAGGTCCATTTATGCCATCGACATCCAAAATATGTCAAGTGTCTTTCACACTCAGGGAAAACTCATCAATAGCATCTGTTAATACGCATATATCAATAACATCAAATCATAATCATCAACATCATCATAAAGATCCACAAGCAAAATACATAATCATGTACTATAACCGGATCACTTGCACGCAAGTGTCCTCAAAGAATAAGTCGATAACATGTGCTCGCAAGAGAGGGATGTTACAGTATTCCTTCCTTAAACGATACAAAACTTGATGTATCTCACTTGAGAATTTTCAACTCGCATTAGTGTTGTCAAGGGTTGGTTAGACAAACAACCATCGTGGTTCCTTGACCTGTGATGGTACACCTCCAATCAATCCTAGATAATGAGAGGCGTACCCTGATTTAACCACAACTAAGTAGTCATGGTTGCTCATGTTGAAGAGGATATTTGTTCCTAAGTTTAACCCGAGTTTAATCACTTTCCTTTCTTAATTGAAAATGATTAAATCTAATTGTGTGAGTACTATTTATCATCTAGATATGTTTTTAAGGCCATAATTTTGATACTTAGAAAGAGGGTGTAACTTGACTCTGCATTACGAACTACGATGGGGTTTAATTGGGTTTCACCTACTGAACATTCCTTTAACTTGCAATTAAACAATTATTACATATAATAATCTAGACTTAAGGACTCTTATAATATATATAGTGATAGTTTGGACTCCTAACTCAGGCTTATACAGTTATATAAATACCATTGTACAAGTTCCTAAGTATTGTAGAGTAACCTAATTCTGGGTCCTTAAGATGATAATGAATATGATAGAATAAAGGAAATGTTAGGTGTATAGCTATATTTTATTTATTTAGGATTATAATAATTAAGAGTTGTTAAACGATTGTTGACTAAAAAAAATGGTATGCTTAGATCATGACTCCTTTATTTAGTCAACCATCACCTTGATGTGATTTAAATTAAATGTTCTTTGTGATTTCAGATGTATGAATCAATGATCTTAACTTAGGCATGATAGAAAGCGGAGTAAAATTATGATTTCATTCAGTAATTACGACATTTACAAAAATAATTATTAAGACGTAATTGCGTAACCGAGGATAAACCAATTTCGAAGAATCTTGTAAATTCTTGCTAATTAGACCCATTCCTTTAAGCTAATAATATAATTTTCTTAAGCCTAGATGAATTAAAAGTTATGGAATGTTATTGTTTTAATTGCACTTGACGAATTTTTGAGGTCTTGTGTTGAGATAAAAATTCTTTCTTAAAGAATTGAATTTAAAATAAATATAATTAATCAAAAACTAACTAAAATATAAAAAAATACATATATTTAAAAACTACATCCGTGGAGTGAATACTTGAGGTATAGTTTATTTACTGTAAAGGGGTGTTACATATGGTATCAGAGCGGGTTCAACCCTGCGACAATGAACCATTACGCCTTCCACTCTCTTATTTTATAGTTAAACATGTATCTCTAATGAAATTTTGATTTGTTCATGACAGGTATCATGGTCAGAGGACACGGGATGAGTAGGTGACGTGGTGCAAAGGGAAGAGGTACGCTTCTTATAGGAGCATCCATGCAAGAGGGATCAACTCCACTTGGAGAGGAGCAAACTACTGAGTAGGAGCAAGTTGTTGCAAGATATGTGGTAGGTATGATGAGAACCTTCCAGAGGATGTCAAAGGCGTTGATCAACCACCTAGATTGAAATGAGGGTAGAGAGTTTGTGCTAAATGATGGTTCACAACGCACTCTGGTAGGTAGTAGTAGTATACACAGAGAAATCAAGAAAGTGAATTTTCTCAAGTTTTGGGGTTCCACGAACGTCTTAATCGTCGAGGCATGCTTGGAGAACATGGTGATGTGATTCGCACTTCGTGATTACACCTCCAACATGAAATTTCACATGATGGTATTTCAACTAAAGGGTAGTTCTCTACTTTGGTGGAAGACACTCTTAACTAAACTAAACATGGTCGTTGAAGATGTGTCATGGGAATTGTTTGAGGAACAATTTCGGGAGAGGTGATTATCCAATGAATTCATTGAGTATTAGATTAATGAGTTCAATGACTTATGATAGGGTAGTCATACGATACTGGAGTATGAGGCTAGCTTCATGGAGCTACTCAGATATGATCCACATCTGAACACATAGAAATTAAACTTCAACAATTTTTTGTTCATCCTTAACTTCAACATTCATGTGAAGGTGAGGATCTTGGTTCCTCAGACATTGCACGATCCAGTTCATAAGGCCCTCATAGATGAGGAAGAGTTGAACAGTGGGGGTCAGGGAAAGACTCCTTCTAGACAGACTAGACAGGTGACATCGGGAGTGCAAAAGCATCACACACCAGCTAAAAATACTTATGGGCACCATGATAGGACCAAATGACCTATGTTCTCGACAACGCAACGATATACTCCTTAGAAGAGGACTCCCTACAGAGCACCAAAGTAGAAGTAGAAACAACAACATCATCCACAGCAACAACAACAGTTTAGGAATGTTCAGTAGAATAGACTAGGATCACATATTGTTAGGCCATCAGCTTCTACTTCAAGGACCAGGAGCATTGGAATGAATAATGGATATTGGACATGTGGAGAGCCAAATTACTAGTGATATTTTCCAATTGAGAAGGCTAGAGTGGTCGAATCATCATTACCAACTACAGTTGGATATTTGGGCAAGGCCCATAGGATACATGCAATGGTGAATAATCACCAGGCTGAGCACCAGTCCACCGTGCTGGAGACGTCAAGTATGATCATCGATCAAAATTTTATTATTTTGATAGATCCATGAGCTATAGAGAGTTATATTTCTAGTGCAGTGCTTAAGAGAATTAAGGTAAAGAAAGTAAAGCAAGATGAGTTCAGATACGTAGAAATGGCATCGGGGTCCACATGACATAGTGATTGGAATAGACTGGTTGGAATCGCATGATGTGATACTTAACTACAAGTCGAAATGGTTAAGTTTGATGGATGATTTGGGACAGAGTAGAGTGATTGTAGGAAGAAACCAAGGAGTTTATTTGAGGTTTATTTCTTCCATAAAATTATACAATAGTATGCGCAAGGGGTGTAAGTTATATGCCATCTCAGAGATAAACAAAAAGGGAGACATGGAAGGATTGGAAATATATTCCTGTAGTATCGAAGTTTGTCGATGTATTTCCTGAGGAATTTCAAGGTTTTCCGAAAGAAAGAGAATTGGAGTTTACCATAGATATGAAACCTAGAATGGAACCTATTGCAATAACTCCATATCATATGTCAACACTGGAATTGAAGGATTTGAAAATTCAATTGAATGATTTGTTAGATTTAGGACTTATACGTCCAAGCGTATCGTCGTGGGCTGTGCCAATGATTTTTGCTAGAAAGAAGGATGGATTGTGGAGGATTTGTATTGAATACCATCAATTGTGTTGGACAACTGAGAGGGGGGGTGAATCCGTTGTTATTGTTCTTAAACAATTATTCCCATTTCAAACTCTTTACAGAACACTCAATGACGATCACAATAATGCAAGGAAGTAAGCAATAGAATATTCAACATCAATCACACACATGAAATATACAGAGACAGATATTTCCTAAGGAAACCCATAAAGGGAAAAGCCTCTTCTTTTTGATATGATAAGTAATATTTATTTTCTGTACATTATCGTTCTTATGAGCGCCAACTCCTTTTGAGGCTACCACCTCTGTTTTACAAGAAGCAACTTGCTAAGAGCACTAATTCTCTGGTTTCTCTAGCACCCACTAGAAGGAAGCACCAACTCCCTGATTGTTCCAGCACCAACTATATGGAAGCACCAACTTCCTGAGTATTCCAGCACCAACTGGATGGAAGCACCAACTTCTAGTTACACAGGCACCAACCTGTATAACATAGAACAATAGTTCTCCCTTGCACCACCCTACCACCCTGGTTTTTCTGGCTACAACTCCCTATGTTCAAGAACCCACTTGAAACTATGAGGACAACAATCCTCCCTAGAACCAACCTACCACCCTGTTTTTCTGGATACAACCAGATGGAAGCTATGACTCCCTGTGTTCAAGTACCCACTTGAAAATTTGAGGACAACAGTCCTCCCTTGCACCTCCCTACCACCCTGATTATAAAAAAAATTGTTACAGAAATGTATTACAGTGATACAGTGTTTGTCAATGGCTTACCAATCTCATCATTGTTCTGCTACACTACTCTGCTCTGCCTGCAGTATTGTCTCCCTACTCACATCTTCTTGATCTTTCTGATCTTCTACTCTTTCTCTGTAGGCGCACCTCGGATTTCTCTTCCTCTCTTAGAAATGAATTTATGTTCTATGTCTTTCTTTTGTGCTTTATGCTCTGTGTATTATTTCCATTCTATGCGCTATGCCTCTTTTGTGTATTTCAGTTGTTGCACACAACATGCTTCTACCTGCATGATAAGTCTCAATAGAAGCAACCATCTCTTCTATGTTCTGCATATATTATCATGCCAAGTCCTCTGCCAGATCATACACCTAACTCTTATTTCTCTTTGGCGATCATGTTGAGTCTATTCTTCATCAGTGGTTGTTATCGTGAGATTCTTTGGCTTCTCTGGTAGTTACAATCTTCGATGCTTTTCCATCTGTCAATTGTCTCTATGATGAGTCTTCATCCTACTAGTAGTTACCTTGAGACTCTTCAGTTCCTCTGGTGATCACCCTGAAGCTCTTCGAATTCTCTGGTGGTTATGCTTAGTGTGTTCATCATCGATGGGCATTATCCTAAGATTCCTTAGCTTCTCTGGCAGTCGAAACTCTTCATCTTCTCTGTCAGTTACAGCCAGTCATCTTTGGATTATTTGACTTCTAAGCGCCTCCCTTCACGTGACCATTGGAGGTGACCCAATCTCATATTCAAAAGGTGCTTCCCGATCTCGTTCTAGTGAGCGGTATCTCTTTTTCACGATATGACCTTGGGCTATGAACTCCACGTGACCATGCGATTGTGGGCATGTCCATAGGAGGTTTGAGGGAAACCCACTTTTCACCCCACAATTCACTACGAGCCTCCACGCATCCTTTATCCAAAACCATGGTTTCGATTGCGGCATGCTCATGGAAAATTTAGACACAAGCATGTTCTGGCCCTGCAATGCAATGGCATCGTCGATCTTACGATCTTGATGGTGATCATGAAACGGACGAATTAGATTGGATGGTTTATTTCATGGAAACAAATCAATGGTCATATTTGATCCTTACACTCATCCTTTCATTGTTCAATCTGATGTCTAGGACTTATTCAAACATTGACATGGACGGTTGTCGGAACTTCTCCCTTCGAAACTTCGGAATTTCAACTTCTCAAAATTACACTATCCTTCCACTGTACTATGATCAACAGTTGAGAATACACCCAAAGTGAAATTTCAGATTGGATGACTCATGTTCTTGCTGACGTGGTCAGCCACATGTCCTTGCTGAGGTGGTATGTTGATGTGGGTGAAACATGTAGGCAGTGTAGTGGAATGTGGAGGTAGAGCATGGTAGTGGAGTGTGACATGTAGCGATTAGTGGAGTGTGACATTAGAGTGCGGAGGTGGTATGTATGAGTGTTTTGGTGGTTTACTCGGAGGGGGGGTCAGGTGGTAAGTGGTAATGAGTGAGGGGGGTCCAAGTTAATAGAAAGGTGACATGTATGAGGTTCCCACAAGGAAAATACCACCAACTCGGACCCCCACCACGGTTAAAGGAAGAAATCTTAGGGTGGTTCGATATGCCCTGTCGACCGTAGATCTGAGTCCCCGATTCTTGACCACTGAGATTAGTGTGCCCTTTACCCAACTTATCCTATCCTTCCACTTTAGAATGATCTGACAGTTGTGATCTTCTCCGGATGATCCAACGGTCAAGAACGTATTTCAGCTCTCCGGGTCTCCGGACTTCAGAGATTTCAAATCTCAAACTAACGTCTTGAAGTGAGATTTTTTCCGGAGAGTAACCTCCTCACATATTTATACCCGAAACAAATGACGTTCGTTGGATAAGTATTTTAGATCAATGGCCCAATCTATATGTGATGCAACTCTTCTATCTTATCTTATCCTTCCACTTAGAATGATCCAACGGCTAACATAAATTCACGTTTGATCTGACGGCTGACGGGTATTCGGTAACTTACCCTTCAATTAATTCGATCCGATGATCGACAGATATTTGGGTGATCATGATGTCAAATCTTAGCCCTTTCTTATCATGTCCTTCTATTAACTCAATCTGACGGTCATCTCATTTTCTCCATATCCGATGGTCCACGTGCATTTCGTATCTTGGGCTTCGGGTAATTCAACTTTCAAGTTGCCAATTCTTCTGAAGTGATATTCCCCAAACAGTAACCTCCTCACAAATCCACTGGATCTAACGGTTGCTAGTATTTTGGATTGGTGATCCAATGGCCACTGTCACTTTTCCTCCTGAGCTTCTGATATCTCCAACTTAGAATATTTTCTAAGTTTTCATGGGTCTTGACCTTTTCTCCAATTGTGATTCTGTCTCTTGGACCTCGTTTGCAATTTTGGAAACTGCTATCGCTTCTGAGCTTTCTTGTTTCTGCATACTGTTCGATTATCCTCTTGAGATTATGATTTTCCTATAAAACATCGACACTGTTGTTCTTTCCATCAATGACAAGCACATGCTTTCCTGTAAAAAATTCCAAAAATCTCCCCCTTTGGCATTGATGGCAACCCTCAAAGGTTGCTTCTTGGACCTCCAACTGTAGCATCTGGACCACTCCTTTTCTCCCCCTTTGACATCAATGTCAAAGAAAACAGTCTCCCCCTTAGTTGTTGCATTACTTTGCAAAGGTATCAGATATTTCACCAACACATACTCCCCCTGACAGGATGGACTCTCTTAGGTTGATAATGGGGTCACGCCCAACTTCTGGCATAGATACTCAAACTGAGATTTTGCAAGCGGTTTAGTGAAGATATCAACAATCTGATCTTTGGATGGAATATAATGCAAAGAAACAACAATGTTGATCACCTGTTCCCTCAAGAAGTGATACTTGATGGGTATATGCTTGGTCTTGGAGTGAAATACAGGATTCTTTGACACACTAATTGCACTAGTATTATCACAATGAATTGGGATCGGTGCAATATATTTTACCTCCAAGTCTACAAGTGTTTGAATCATCCATAATACTTGGGTACAGCAAGTGGCAGTTGCAATGTACTTAGCTTTTGCAGTTGATAAGGAAATGGAACCTTGCTTCTTGCTCAACCATGCTACAAGGGAATCTCCTAAGAAGAATGCCCCTCCACTCGTTCTTTTCCTTTCATCCATACAGTTAGCCCAATTAGTATCTGAATAGACTAATAATTGAAAATTTTGATTCCTAGGATACCATAGGCCATAGTTCATCGTTCCTTTCAAATATTTGAATATTCTTTTGATAGCTATCAAATGACTTTGTTTATGTGCAGACTGATACCTTCCTACCATTCCAACAGCATGCATTATGTCTGGACGAGATGTTGTTATGTACAATAGGCTACCTATCATAGACCTATATGAACTCTGGTCAACATTAGGTGAGTCATCATCCTTTCTTAGCTTGCATCCAGTGACCATAGGTTTTCTCACAGGTGTAGAATATTTCATTTGAAACCTTTTAAATATTTCTCTTAGATATTTCTCTTGAGAAATAAATATTCCTTCAGAACTCTGAGTAATTTGCAGACCAAGAAAAAATGACAGTTCCCCTATCATAGACATTTCAAATTCAGACTGCATGGCAGAAGAAAACCATTTTACCAGTGAATCATTATTACTTTTGAAGATGATGTCATCTACATAGACCAACACAATGAGCAAATCATTACCCTCTATTTTTTTATATAGATTGTTGTCAATTGTTCCTCTCTTGAACCCTTTGTCTTGAAGATACTTATCCAGTCTATAGTACCAGGCATGAGGATCTTGTTTCAACCCATATAAGGCTTTCTTCATCTTGCAGACAAAGTCAAGGTTATCTTACAGTTGGAAACCTTTTGTTTGTTCCATATAGACTTCTTTTTTTAGATATCCATTTAGAAAAGCTGACTTGACATCCATTTGATAGACTTTAAACTTATTATGACAAGCATAGGCAAGAAACATTCTAATAGCTTCTAATCTTGCTATGGGCACAAATGTTTCATCAAAATTATGTCCTTCTATTTGAGCATATCCTTTACAGACCAATCTGGCTTTATTCCTAACTATTTTTCCTTGTTCATTCTTTTTATTTTTAAACACCCATTTGGATCCAATTACATTCTTATCTGTCAGTCTAGGAACAAGCTCCCAAGTATTGTTCTTCTCAATCTGATCCAGTTCCTCATTTATTTATTTTAACCAATTTATATCTTCATTGGCTTCATTGAAGTTCTTGGGTTCCACCATGGATATGAAGGCTATATGTGATTTCTCGGTGTCTTTGATTATCCTTCTCCCAGTGTGTACACCTTTGTCTTTCTCACCAATTATCTAACTTGTGGGATTATTCTTTTGAGTAATTCTGGGGGAAGGATTTGATGTTGTCTGATGATTTGAGTCTGTCTGAGTGTTTGTATCTTCATCTGACTTAGAGTCTTCTTTTTCTTATCCTTGGACCTGTTCATATTCATATTCAACTATATCCTTTGTGGTTGATTCAATATTTCTCACCTCTCTTACTGGGATTCCTTCATCAACTTTTATGTCAATACAATCAACCAATTTATGCAGCCTCTTATTATAGCGTCAGTATCCTTTGTTGTTTGTAGCTTACCCTAAGACGATTCCTTCATCAGCCTTGTCATTATACTTGCCAAGGTTTTCATTATTATTCTTTATGTAGCACTTACTCCCAAAGACTTTGAAGTGTTTGATTGAAGTAGGTCTTCCATACCACAGTTCATAAGGTGTCTTGTCACTGTGTGGTCTGAGGTGAGATTTTTTTATAATATGGATTGTTGTGTGTATTTCTTCTACCCATTCTGTTTGACCAACATTCTTCTCATTCATCATTGACCTGGCCATTTGCTGAACTGTTATGTTTTACCTCTCAACTACTCCATTTTGCTGTGGAGTTCCTAGGATTGTGTATTCTCTTTTGATCCCATGTTTATCACAAAATTCCTTGAAATCACTTGACATAAATTCTCCTCCTTTGTCTAATCTTACAACCTTTAATATGTTTCCTGTTTGATTCTCAGTTAAAGCCTTAAATATTTTAAATTTCTCAAATGATTCATCTTTTTCTTTGAGAAAAGCAACCCAAGTGAGTCTGGAGTAATCATAAATGATCAGCATGAAGTAGTTTTCCTTCCCTGTGCCTTCTTGTCTTGATGGTCCACATAAATCCATATGATCTAATTGGAGTGGTTTCTCTGTTTAAGTAGAGCTCTTGGATTTAAACTGTGTCCTGGTTAGCTTTCCTACTTGGAAGGGTTTACACACATAATCTTGTGGCTTTGATATTCTTGGAAGATCTTTTACTTCCTCAATATTTTTGAGCTTGATTAAGTGGTCAAATTTTAGATGTCCAAGTCTCCTATGCCATAACCAACTTTCATCATGTTTTCTTAGATGACACTCTTATATATCTTCTTTCAGTGCATATACATTATTATCTGTCCTTATGCCTTTAGCCACCACTTGTCCTGAGTTTATAGACTTTATCTTACAATCTTTGGAAGTGAACACCACTTCACATCCTTTGTCACACATTTGACTTACACTGAGAAAATTATGTTTCATCCCATCTAGAAGTAGAACATCCTGGGATTTTCCTTTACTATTACTCAAACTCACCATCCCTTTACCCTTGATTTTACCTAGTTCATCATTTCCAAAGGTCACATTTCTCATTTTTCTTTTACTAATAGACAGAAACTTATCCGTGTCTCCAGTCATGTGCTTGGAACATCCACTGTCTATATACCATGGGTCTTTTTGTTTTTGTGTTGAAAGTAATAGACTACATTGTTCACTATCTTTCTTTTTCCAAGTGCTGGGATTTCTAGCTAAGGGTTTTATCCTTGGATCTGCTTTGTAATTCTTTAGATGGAAATTTGCATCTTTGTGCCCGAAGTTATGACAGTTATAGCATTCGAGCTCACTGTTCAATAGGTAAAAGTGATTGGTGCAACTTTGTCTACTCATTGGTTGTTTAGTTCTATGTTGCAAAGATTGCTTATTTCTTGATCTCCTCAGTTGCATGTCTCTAAACTTAATTTGACAATTTGCAATCTTATGACCAAAATTAGAGCAGTAAAAACAGTAACCATGGAATAAATTTTGGTACCTGAAGAATTGCCTTCTTCTTCACATTTGTTGCTCCATATTCTGATATCTTTGGTTTTTATCAGGGATCATCTTGTCTTTATTTGGTGGTAGAGTACTCACATGGTCTGATTGTCTACTGACTTGGAACTTGATCATTTTTACCGACTCTTTGATTTCTGGTTGTTTGTTTCTTGAACCACCTACATAGCCTAAACCAATATTCAACAAAGGAGATCTTTGTTTTCTCAAAATGTCATTTAGTTCTGTTGAGGCTTTAATGCTTGGAATATTTTGGAGATATAATGCTTTAAACTTCTCCATCTCTTTCCTGGTTTTTGCTACCTCTTCTTCCAAGGCTTCACATATTGCCTTCTTCTCTGATAACTGATGTTTCATAATGTCCTCTATTTTCTTTGCCTCTTCTGATTCCACTTTTAGTAGGGTAGAGTCTTCATCAGGTTTTTAACTATCTTTCTCGAACTGTATCAACAATTTGTTTTTCTTTTTCTTCTTAAATCTGAGTCTAGCATTTTCTTCTAGGGAACTGATCAGTTCTCCTTCCAAGTCAACCGCATCTTCTTCATCATTTTCATCACTTACTATGCTTTAATTATCATAATCCTCTTTTTCCATAAGCATAAAGTCATTAAACTTATCTTCAAAAGAAGAATCATTATCTGTGTCTCCTAAGGAGTCATCATTGTTTACACATAAACTTTTCTTTTTACCAAATCTCTTGGATTTGTACTTATCTTCACCTTCAGAGTTTTTTTCCTTTTTCTTGTGTGGACACTTATATAAAAAGTGACCTATATTTCCACAGTTAAAACTTTTTAAGGGCAACTTGCCTTGGTACTTTCCTAATCATTTCTTTAGTCTTCTCACAATTTTTTCTTCAATTTCATCAGGCTTAGAATCCTCATTCTTATCTTCTTTAAATGATTTGTATCTAGAGGTGGGTTTATCCTTACTAATACTCATTTCATAAGCATTTAGAGTTTCTAGAAGTTGATCAATAGACAAAGTCTTAAGATCATTCAATTCTTCTATTGCAAAAACTTTTGAATTAAATCTATTTGGTGGAGATCTTAAAATCTTCTGAACTAAAAATAAGTCTTCAAACTTCTCACCAAGACCCTTCATGGCATTCACAATCTCCTCAACTCTTAAGAAAAATTTATTAACTAGCTCATCCTCATTCATCTTTAGTTGTTCAAACTGTAATCTATAGGTTTGAATCTTGGCATCATTTACCATCTCATTACCTTCATAACTTCTAATGAGTTTGTCCCACATTTCTTTGGCATATTCTAAGTGCATAAATTTTACAAATTTTGCTTCTGCAAACCCACTCAGAATAGCATTCATAGCCTTAGCATTGAATCTGAATTCTAGCTTGTCATCCTTATTAGCTAGTACAATTGGCTTTACATAACCAGTCTCTACCACATCCCAGACATCTGGACCTAAAGCCATTATGTAGGTTCTCATCCTAGCTTTCCAGAAGCCAAAGTTTGTCCCGTTGAATAGGGGGGGCTTATTGGTTGAAGTTCCTTCATGACTTGTCATGTTTAATCTTATTGATCTACCTTTAAGGAAAAGGAACTCGCTCTGATGCCAATTGTTGGACAACTGAGAGGGGGGGTGAATTAGTTGTTACTGTGCTTAAACAATTATTTCCATTTCAAACTCTTTACAAAACACTCAATCACGATCACAATAATGTAGGGAAGTAAGCAATAGAATATTCAACATCAATCACACACATGAAATATACAGAGACAGATATTTCCTAAGGAAACCCATAAAGGGAAAAACCTCTTCTTCTTGATGTGATAAATAATCTTTATTTTTTGTACATTATCATTCTTATGAACACCAACTCCTTTTGAGGCTACCACCTCCATTTTACAAGAAACAACTTGCTGAGAGAACCAACTCTCTAGTTTCTCTAGCACCCACTAGAAAGAAGCACCAACTCCTTGAGTGTTCCAACACCAACTGGATGGAAGCACCAACTTCCTGAGTGTTCCAACACCAACTGGATGGAAGCACCAACTTCCAGTTACACATGCACCAACATGTATAAAAGAGAACAATAGTTCTCCCTTGCACCACCCTACCACCCTGGTTTTTCTGGCTGCAACCAGATGGAAGCTACAAATCCATGTGTTCAAGCACCCACTTGAAACTCTAAGGAAAATTGTCCTCCATAGCACCAACCTACCACCCTGGTTTTTCTAGCTACAACCAGATGGAAGCTATGAATCCCTGTGTTCAAGCACCCACTTGAAACTCTAAGGACAACAGTCCTTCCTTGAACCTCCCTACCACCCTGATTATAAAAACTTCGTTACAGAAACTTATTACAGTGATACAGTGTTTGTCAATGGATTACAAGTCTCATCATTGTTCTGCTACACTACTATGCTCTTCCTTCATCAGTGTCTTCCTGCTCGCATCTTCTTGATATTTCTAATCTACTACTCTTTCTCTGCATGGGCACCTCAACTTTCTCTTACTCTCTCATATATGCATTTATGTTCTATTTCTTTCTTCTGCGCTTTATGCTCTGTGTATTATTTCCATTCTATGTGCTATGCATCTTCTATTCATTTTAGTTGTTGCACACAACATGCTTCTACCTGCATGAATAACTCTCAACAAAAGCAACCATATCTTCTCTGTTCTGCGTATATTTATCATGCCAAGTCCTCTGCCAGATCATACACCTAACTCTTCGTTCTCTATGGTGATCATGCTGAGTTTGTTCTTCATCAGCGGTCGTTATCCTGAGATTATTTGGCTTCTTTGGCAGTTACAGTCTTCGATGCTTTTCCATCTGTCAATTGTCTCTATGATGAGTCTTCATCCTACTGGTAGTTACCTCGAGATTCTTTAGTTCCACTGGCGATCACCCTGAATCTTTTCGAATTTTCTGGCAGTTATTCTTAGTGTGTTCATCATCAATGGGTGTTATCCTGAGATTCCTTGGCTTCTCTAGCAGTCGAAACTCTTTGTCTTCTATGTTAGTTACAGCTAGTCATCTTTGGATTCTTTGGATTCTAATCCACTTCCTTCACATGACCACTGGTGGTGACCCAATCGCCTATTCAAAAGGCACTTACCGATATCAGTCTAGTGAGCACTAGCTCTTTTTCACAATATGACCTTGGGATATGAACTTCACATGACAACGCGATTGCGGGTGCGTCCATAGGCGGTTTGAGGGCAACCCGCTTTTCTCCCCACAATTCACTATGAGCCTCCTCGCATCCTTTCTCCAAAACCAAGGTTTTGATTGTGGCCCGTTCATGAAAAATTAAGACCCGAGCATGTTCTAGCCCCACAATGCGATAGGACCATCGATCTTACGATCTTGACAGTGATCCTGAAATGGACGGACCAGATCGGACGGTTTATTTCACGGAAATAAATCAATGGTAAGATTTTATCCTTACACTCATCCTTTCATTGTTCAATCTGATGGCTAGGACTTAATCAAACATTGAGATCGACGGTTTTCGGAACTTCTCCCTTCGGAACTTTAGAATTTAAACTTCTCAAACTTACACTATCCTTCAATTGTACTATGATCAATGGTTGAGAATACACCAGAAGTGATCCTTTAGATCGAACGACTCGTGTTTTTTTTGACGTGGTCTGCCACATGTCCTTGCTGAGGTGGTCTGCTAACATGGGTGAGACGTGTAGGAAGTGTAGTGGAATGTAGAGGCAGAGCGTAGTAGTGGAGTGTGACTTCATAGCGTGGAGGTGGTATGTATGAGTGGTTTGGTGGTTTACTCGGAGGGGGGTCAAGCGGTAAGTGGTAATGAGCGAGGGGGGTCCAATTTAACATAAAGGTGACATGTATGAGGGTCCCACAAGGAAAATACCACCAACTCAGACCCCCCCCCCATAGTTAAAGGCAGAAAACTCGGGGGGGTCAAATATGCCCTGTCGACCATAGATATGAGTCCCATATTCTCGGCCGCTGAGATTAGCGCGCCCTTTACCAAACTTATCATGTCCTTCCACTTTATAATGATCTAACTGTTGCGATCTTCTTCAGATGATCCTATGGTTGAGAACGCATTTTGTCTCTCTCGTTCTCTGGACTTCAGATATTTCAAATCTCAAACTGATGTCTTGAAGTGAGATTTTTTTCAGAGAGTAACCTCCTCACATATTTATACCTGAAATGAATGACGTTCGTTGGATCAGGATCTTAGATCAACAACCTGATCTATTTGTGATGCATCTCTTCTAGCTTATCATGTCCTTCCACTTAGAATGATCCAATGGCTGACGAAAATTCGTGTTTGATCCAATGACTGACAAGTATTCGGATAATCAAATTCTCAACGCTTTAGCCCCGTTTAACTTACCCTTCAATTAATTGAATCCGACGGTCGACGGATATTCGGGTGATTGTGATCTCAAATATCAGATCTTTCTTATCCTGTCCTTCAACTAATTCAATTTGACAGTCATCGCATTTTCTCCAGATCCGATGGTCCACATTCATTTCGTATTTCGGGCTTCAGGTAATTCAACTTTCAGGTTGCCAATTCTTCCGAAGTGAGATTCCTCGAATGGTAACCTCCTCACAAATCCAATGGATCTAATGGTTGTTGGTATTTTGGATCGGTGATCCAACGGCCACTGCCGCTCTTCCTCCTAATCTTATGATCTCTTCAACTTGGAAGATTTTCTAAGTGTTCATAGGTCTCGACCTTTGCTCCTCCTGCGAGTCTGTCTCTTGGACCTCATCTGCAATTCTGGAAACTATTATCTCTTCTGATATTTCTTCTTTCTTCATATTGTTCACTTCTCCTCTTGAGCTTATTCTTTTCCTATAAAACATCGACGTTGTTTTTCTTGCCATCAATGACAAGCACACGCTTTCCTGTAAAACATGCCAACAAATTAAATGAAGATACGATCAAGAACCAGTATCCATTGCCAAGGACTGATTATTTGTTTGATCGGATGAAGGGATAAATGATTTTTTCAAATATTGACTTGATATTGGGATATCATCAATTACAGATTAGGGAAGAATATATCCCTAAGATCGTGTTTAATATGAGATTTAGAAATTATGAGTTTAATGTTTTACCATTTGGACTAACGAATTCCCTGAGATTATTCATGAGTTTGATGAATGGGGTATTCAGGGAATACTTGGAAACGTTCGTTTAAGTATTCATTGATGATATAATAATTTATTTTCAGAAGAAATAAGAGCACGATGAGAACTTGAGATTGGTTTTATAGTGTCTAAGAGAAAACAAGTTGTACGAGAAACTATTAAAATGTTCTTTTTACCAATCGAAGATTAATTACTAAGGACATGTCATATCTGGGGAAGGTATCATTATGGATCCAGTGAAAGTAGAGTCTATTATGGAATGGAAAACATGGACAAATGTACAAGAAGTACATATATTTATGGGGTTAGCGGGTTATTATCGACGCTTCATCGAAATCTTTTCAAAGATATCAAATCCAATTACGGAATTGCAGAAGAAAAAAAAGAAATTTGTATGTACAGAGAAATGTGCGGAAGAATTTCAAAACCGTAAGGAATTGCTAACGAAAGCACGATACTAACAGTCCCTAATATGGAAAAGGAATTATTGGTATGCACAAACACATCCAAGGAAGGTTTAGGTGGAGTTTTTATGCAAGACGGTCGAGTTATCGCTTACATTTCAAGGAAATTTAGAAGGCATGAAGAGAACTACACAACGCATGACTTGGAGTTGTTAGTAATTATATATGCCTTACAAGTTTGGAGAAATTATATGATTGGACGAAAATTTGAATTAAAGACGAATCATTGTGGATTGCAGCATATTTTTACTCAGAGTGACCTAAACGCACGATAAAGGAATTGGTCAAAACTACTTAGCGAATACGACTTTGAGAAATTACTTATATTAAAGGAATGGTGAACAGAGTAGCAAATGCGTTGAGTCAGAGACCACACATATTTCTAGTAATACCTCTTAATATGAATCTTTGAGAAAATATTATAGCTTTATAGATAGATGACGATTGGTACTGTAACACCCCAAGTTTTGAGCCCCGTATTAAATAATGTATTTTGTTAATCCATGAAAGGAGAGTGTGCTTAGGAAATGTAATGTTCGATCATTATTAATAATAAATACATCAATGGATGTTAGACATACAAGGACAAGAGTTATAGGGGGATATGATTCGACAAGAGAGGGGGCTTGAGGGGCTAAGTATTTATTTTATATTTTATTTACCCATTTTTGTTTTAATGGAGAATAACAAATACATGGGCTTCTTGGGGGGGAAACCAAGTGATTTATTAATTCCAAGATTTACATAAACCCATATTTGGTCTGTTGTGAGGGTTGCTTATTCTTCACTCATTCACTCACTTAGTCATGGTTCACACCTTTCACCCGGTTCTCTCTCCATTGACTCTTTCACCCACTCGTCTTTCCTCATTCGCATTTGTCTTGGGAAGGGGAAACGAATTGTTGAAGAGGAGCCATGGTTTTGTTGGTTGTAAATATTGTTGGTGTATTCCAGCCATGAATGAAGGCCTGCGTGTCTGAGATGCTTTGGCTTGTGTTCATGTTTGCTCACAGCTATGAATCATGAGAGTCCCAACATGGAGATTCTTGACCAGATGCACTGGAGCTCTAGAAGGATATTGACATTCTAAGGGATCGTGTGGTAGAGAAAGGGGTCCATTATCTTGGGTTGTGTAGGCTGGGTAGAAGAGATTTAGTGTACTTGGATTGTTGCAGGTGCTGAAAATATTAGAAGAGATTAAGTGATGACTAGTTTGGGAAGTCGAGCAACACTCTGGAAATGTCCTTGTGGATTCATAGCCTTGTCTTGGGGGTGACATTGTTGTTGAGACTTGGAACAACAGTGTCTATGGTTGGGTTAGATTTCCTTGGTATACATCCATTTGGTGATTTGTTTCATTAAAGATAAGTGCTCTATGTTATGGTTTTATTTACTTGTGCATTTATTCTGCTATGTATTTATTTATCTATGAATTTTGTATCCATAGTATGCATGCTTGCTGCTTATTATTGTGTACGACATATGGTTCATTTATTTATGTTGTAGCATGAATATTGATCTATTCATGTGAATACTTCATGCATATTTATTAATTAAAAGTTAGATCAGAAATCGAAATTAGTCCCGAGAGGGGGCTTGAAGTGGTGTGCCCAGCCTATGGTTGGTTGGGTACGTTACAGATTGGTATCAGAGCTTCAGGATGAAACATCAGACTGGTATGGGCCAGAATTGTTGGACAGGGTATTATGGTTAAGAATGAATATGTCCTTGCAATCTTAAATCTCAAGAGAGATATCATTTCATAGATTGCAGAGATTGCACAGAAGCTAGAGTGTCATGTAGACAGAGATCCTTTGTAAAGGATCATAGAATCGTGATCATTCCCTTTTGAATTCGGGATAAACCACCACTATGGAATCAAGGAGTTCTGGATCGTTAGATCGGAAGGCGGGTTAACGAGGACCGTCAGATAAAGTTGAAACCAGAGGCTAGGAGAGATTAATTCACAGTCGTTAGATTGCCACTTCAGTGATTTTTGGAAAATAGGGCAGAAGCATGAAAAATGCCAAAGTCGTGAAGTCCCACCGACCGTTCGATATGATATGAGGCTTGGGAGGAAATTCAGTCATTAGTCAAGGTCCTCCGACGTTGACCACTTAGGTAAGTTTAACTAGGAGAGAATCAAACCCTCTAAGAACTGCTATAACCTGGAGTCCCAGAGCGTCAAATTCTCGAAGCCCCATCGACCATTAGATCGATGGAAGGACTTCAGAAGTAATGCATAAGTTTGAAGGATGATTTGGGATAGAGTAAAGTGATTGTAGGAAGAAACTAGGGAGTGTCTTTAAGGTTTATTTCTTCCATACAATTATAAAATAGTATGTGCAAGGAGTCTAAGTTATACGCCATCTTAGCGCTAAACAAAAAGGGAGACATGGAAGGATTAGAAATATCTTCCTATAGTATCAAAGTTTTCCGATGTATTTCGTGAGGAATTTCTAGGTTTTTCGGCAGAAAGAGAATTGGAGTTTACCATAGATCTGAAACCTGGAATTGAACCTATTGCAATAACTCCATACCAGATGTCAACACCGGAATTACAGGATTTGAAAATTCAATTGAAGGAGTTGTTAGATTTAGGACTTATACATCCAAGCGTATTGTCGTGGGGTGCGCCAATGATTTTTGTTAGAAAGAAGGATGGATCGTGGAGGATTTGTATTGACTACCATTAATTGAACAAAGATATGATCAAGAACCAGTATCCATTGCCAAGGACTGATGATTTTTTTGATCAAATGAAGGGAGAAATGATGTTTTCAAATATTGACTTGAGATTGGGATATCATCAGTTACAGATTAGGCAAGAAGATATCCCTAAGATCACATTTAAGATGAGATTCAGAAATTATGAGTTTAATTTTTTACCATTTGGATTGATGAATTCCATGAGAGTATTCAAGAGTATGATGAATGGGGTATTCGGTGAATACTTCGAAACATTCATTCAAGTATCCATTAACGATATAATAATTTATTCTTGGCGAAATAAGAGCATGATGAACACTTGAGATTGGTTTTACAATGTCTAAGAGAAAACAAGTTGTACAAGAAACTGTTGAAATGTTATTTTTACCAATCGAAGATTCATTACTTAGGACATGTCATATCTGGGGAAGGTATCATTATGGATCCATCGAAAGTAGAGGCTATTATGGAATGGCCAGCACCGAAAAAAGTAGAATAAGTACATAGCTTTATGGGGTTACAGGTTATTATTGACTCTTCATCGAAGGTTTTTCAAAGATAGCAAATCCAATTATGAAATTGCAGAAGAAAAACAAGAAATTTGTATGTACAGGGAAATGTGCGGAAGAATTTCAAAAGCTTAAGGAATTGTTGACAAAATCACTGATATTGAAAGTCCCTAATATGGAAAATGAATTCCTGGTATGCAAAAACGCATCCAAGGAAATTTTAGGTGGAGTTTTCATGCAAGATGGTTGAGTGATTGCTTACATTTCAAGGAAATTAAGAAGGCATGAAAAAACTATGCAACGCATGAATTGGAGTTGTTAGAAATTATATATGCCTTACGAGTTTGGAGACATTATCTGATTGGACGAAAATTTGACTTAAAGACGAATCATTGTGGATTGAAACACATTTTTACTCAGAGTGACCTGAATGCGCGACAAAGGCATTGGTCATAACTACTTAGCGAATACAACTTTGAGATTACTTATGTTACAAGAATGGTGAACAGAGTAGAAAATGCGTTGATTCGGAGACCACACATATTTCCAGTAATACCTCTTAATATGAATCTTCGAGAAAATATTCTAGCTTTACAGATAGATGATGATTGGTACTATAACACCCTGGGTTTTGAGCCCCGTATTAAATAATGTATTTTTTTAATCCATGAAAGGCGAGTGTTCCTAGGAAATGTAATGTTCGATCATTATTAATAATAAATAAATCATTGGTTTCTAGACAAATAAGGACAAGAGTTATAAGGTGATATGATTCCACAAGAGAGGGGGCTTGAGGGGCTAAGTATTTATTTTATATTTTATTCACCCATTTTTGTTTTATGGATAATAAAAATTACATGAGCTTCTTTGGGGGAAGACCAAGTGGTTTCTTAATTCCAAGATTTACGTAAACCCATCTTTGATCTATTGTGGGGGTTGCTCATTCTTCACTCATTCATTCACTCATTCATGGTTCATTGTTCATGGTTCACACCTTTCACCCGGTTCTCTCTCCATTCACTCTTTCACCCACTCGTCTTTCCTCATTCATGTTTGGTTTGGGAAGGGGAAATGAATTGTTGAAGAGGAGCCATGGTTTTGTTGGATATAAATATTGTTGGTCTATTCTAGCCATGAATGAAGGCTTGCATGTCTGAGATGCTTTGGCATGTGTTCATTTTTTCTCACAGCTGTGAATCATGAGAGTCCCAGCATGAATATTCTTGACCAAATGCATTGGAGATCTAGAAGGAAATGGACAGTCTAAGGGACCGCGTGGTAGAGAAAGGGGTCCATTCTCTTGGGTTATGCAGGTTGGGTAGAAGAGAGTTGGTGTACTTGGATTGTTTTGGGTGCTTAAAATATTTTGATATTGAGTGTTGACTGATTTGCGAAGCCGAGTGACACTCAGGAACCATCCTTGTGGATTCATAGCCTTGGCTCTGGGGTGAAATTGTTTTTGAGACTTGGAACAATGATGTCTATGGTTGGGTGGACATTCCTTGGTATGCAATGAGTTGGTGATTCTTTTCATTAAAGATAAGTGCTCTATGTTATGGTTTTATTTACTTGTACAATTATTCCTCTGTGCATTTATTTATCTATGAATTTTGTATCCATAGTATGCATGGTTGTTGTTTATTGTTGTGTACGACATATGGTTCATTTATTTATGTTGCAGCATGAATCTTGATCTATGCATGTGAATACTTCATGCATATTTATTAATTAAAAGTTAGATCCTAAGTCAAAATTAGTCCTAAGAGTGGGCTTGAAGTGGCATGCCAGGCCTGTGGTTGGATGGGTATGTTACAAATTGGTATCAGAGCTTCAGGTTGAAACACCAGACTGGTATGGGATAGAACTGTTGGACAGGGTATTATGGTTAAGAATGAATATGTCCTCTCAATCTTAAATCTCAGGAGAGATAGCATTGCAGATATCACGTAGAAGTTAAAGCATCATGTAGAGAGAGATCATTTTTAAAGATTCGTAGAATCGTGACCGTTCCCTTTTGAATTCGAGAGAAATAGCCACTATGAAATCAAGGAGTCCTGGATCATTAGATCAGAAGGCATGTGAACGAGGACCATCAAATAAAGGTGAAACCAAAGGCTAGGAGAGATTAAGAACCAGCAGTCAGATTGAACGTTTCGATCACAACCATTGATCAAAGCCAAGCAGGAGATGGAGAACTCTAGAACTTCGCCACTTCGACGATTTTTGGAAGACAAGGAAGAAGCACGACAAAGTTTGAAGTTGCTAAGTCTCTCCAACCATCTGATATGATAGGAGGATTGTGAGAAATATCAATCATTGGTCAAGGTCCTCCAGCATTGACCACTTCGGGAAGTTTAACTCCAGAAGAATCAAACCCTCTAAGAACTACTATAACCTGGAGTCCCAGAGCGTCGAAGTCCCGAAGTCTCGTTGATATTTAGATCGAGGAAAGGAATTCAAAAGTAATGTTGATCGTCAGCTCTAGCATTGGTGGAAGGATAGCGAACAACCAATGTCAATGATCCATAAACAACATCATAATATAATCAATCATATGTCACATATGCATAAATGAAATACTCAAACCAATACAATCCACTCCCTGACTCAATCTAGAGTCCAAGGAGGTCCATTGATGCCATCGACATCCACAATCTATTAAGTGTCCTGCACACTCAAGGAAAACTCATCTATAGCATCTTTCAATACACATATATCAATAATATAAAATAATAATCATCAACATCATCATAAATATCCACAATTGAAATATGTAATCATGTACTATAACCGGATCACTTGCACGCAAGTGTCCTCAAAGAATAAGTCGATAACATGTGCTCGCAAGAGAGGGATGTTACAGTATTCCTTTCTTAAAATATACAAAACTTGATGTATCTCACTCGAGAATTTTCAACTCGCGTTATTGTTTTCAAGTGTCAGTTAGACAAACAACCATCATGGTTCCTTGACCTAGATGGTACACCTCTAGTCAATCCTAGATAATGAGAGGCATACCCTAATTTAACCACACATAAGTAGTCATGGTTTCTCAGGTTGAAGAGGAAATTTGTTCCTTAGTTTAACCCGAGTTTAATCACTTCCCTTTCCTAATTGAAAATGATTAAATCTTATTGCATGAGTACGATTTATCGTCTAAATATGTTTTTAAGGCCATAATTTTGATACTTAGAAAGCGGGTGTAACTTGACTCTGCATTACGAACTACGATGGGATTTAATTGGGTTTCACCCACTGAACCTTCCTTTAACTTGTGATTAAACCATTATTACATATAATGATCTAGACTTAAGGAATCTTAGAACAAATATAGTGATAGTTTGGACTCCTAACTCAGGCTTATATAGTTATATAAATACCATTGTACAAGTTCCTAAGTATTGTAGTGTAACCTAATTTGGGGTCCTTAAGATGATAATGAATATGATAGAATAAAGCAAATGTTAGGTGTATAGCTATATTTTATTATTTAGGATTATAATAATTAAGAGTGGTAAAACCATTGTTGACTAAAAAAAATGGTATGCTTAGATCATGACTCCTTTATTTAGTCAACCATCACCTTGATGTGATTTAAATTAAATGTACTTTGTGATTTCACAAGTATAAATCAATGATCTTAACTTAGGCATGATAAAAAGCGGAGTAAAATTATGATTTCATTTAGTAATTATGACATTTAAAGAAATAATTATCAATACATAGTTGTGTAGCTGAGGATAAACCAATTTCAAAGAACCTTGTAAATTATTGATAATTAGAACTATTCATTTAAGCTAATAATAAAATATACTTAAGCCTCGATGAATGAAAGGTTATGGAATGTTATTGTTTTAATTGCACTTGATGAATTTTTGAGGTCTTGCATTGAGATAAAAATTATTTCTTAAAGGATTGAATTGAAAAGAAATATAATTAAGCAAAGAATAACTAAAATATAAAAAAATGTATATATTTAAAAACTACATCCGTGGAGTGAATACTTGAGGTATATTTTATTTACTGGAAAGGGATGTTACATATGGTATCAGAGCAGGTTCAACCCTGTGACAATGAACCATTATGCCTTCGACTGTCTTATTTTATAGTTAAACATGTATCTCTAATGAAATTTGGATTTGTTCATGACATGTATCATGGTCAGAGGACGCAGGATGAGTAGACGACGTGGTGTAGGGGGAAGAGGTATGCTTCCTCCAGAAGCATCCACACAAGAGGGATCAGCTCCACTTGGAGAGGAGAAAACTACTGAGTAGGAGCAGGTTGTTGCAAGAGATGTGGTAGGTATGATGAGATCCTTCCAGTGGATGTCAGAGGCATTGATCAACCACCTAGATCGAGATGAGGGTAGAGAATTCGTACCCAATGAGGGTTCACAATGCACTCCATCAGGTAGTAGTAGTATACATAGAGAACTCGAGAAAGTGAAGTTTCTCGAGTTTTGGGGTTCCATGAACAACTTAGCCATCGAGGCATGGTTAGAGAACATGGCAATGTGATTTGCACTTCACGATTACACCTCCAACATGAAATTCCACATGGTGGTATTTCAACTGAAGGGGAGTGCTCTACTTTGGTGGAAGACACTCTTACCTCAACTAAACATGGTCGTTGAAGATGTGTCATGGGAATTGTTTAATGAATTATTTCGGGAGAGGTTATTGTCTGATGAATTCATTGAGCACCAGCTTAATGATTTCAATGCCTTATGAGTAAGGATGATTTTAAGGATGGAAATTTATTTTTAAATGTAGAAACCTTGGCGAATCTTACTAATCCTTCATATGCCAACTATAAATGATTGGCGATATTTTTGTAAAAATATTCAAATTTCTAACTATTTTATATAGTTTTTATAAAATTTTGGCGATTTTTGAGGTAAAATAATTTTATCCTATAGAATTTGGGCGAATTATTTTTAAAATAGCGAATCTCGTTTTTGGAAAAACCATGGAAAATTAGCCCATGAGCGAAATTTAGCCCCTAAAATCATCTATGCTTATGAGAGGGTATTCAAACGGTACCAAAGTATGATGTCAGCTTCATGAATCTACTCAGATATGATCCACATCTGAGCACAGAGAAGTTAAATTTCAACAAGTTTGTGTTCAGCCTTAAATTCAACATTCATGCAAAGGTGAGGATATTTATTCCTCAGACATTGCATGATGAAGTTTAGAAGTCCCTCATAGATGAGGAAGAGTTGAACAGTGGGGGTCAGTGAAAGACTCCTTCTAGACAGACTGGACATGGGACACCGGGAGTGCAACAATGTCAGACACCAGCTAGAAAGAATTTTGAGCACCATGATAGGCCCAAATGACCTATGTTCTCAATAACACAATGATGGAATCCTCAGCATAGGAATCCCTACAGAGAAATACAGTAGTAGTAGAAACAACAACATCATCTGCAGCAACAACAACAATTTAGGCATGTTCAGTAGAATAGACCAAGATCACAGACTGTTAGGCCAACAACTTCTACTTTGGGGACCAGGAGCACTGGAATGAAGAATGGATGTTGTACATGTGGAGAGCCAAATTACCAATGAGAATGTCCAATTGAGAAAGCCAGAGAAATTGAATCATCATGAAAAACTACAGTTGGATATTTGGGAAAGGCCCATAGGATACATGCAATGGTGAATAACTGTCAGGCTGAGCACCAGTCCACCATGCTCGAGACGTTAGGTATGATCGTCAATCAAAATTTTATTATTTTGATAGATCCATGAGCTACAGAGAGTTTTATTTCTAGTGCATCTCTTAAGAGAATTAAGGTAAAGAAATTTGAGCAGGGCGAGTTTAGATAAGTAGAAATGGCATCAAGAGCCAAACAAAAAGTTGGAGGAAAGGTTATGGATTGTCGCATTAACTTGGGTGATTTTGTAACAAAGGAAAATCTATATGTCACAATCTTAGGATCTTATGACATAGTTATTGGAAAGCACTAGTTGGAATCACATGATGCGAAACTTAACTACAAGATGAAACGATTAAGTTTGACGGATGATTTGGGACAGAGTAGAGTGATTGTAGGAAGAAACCAGGGTGTGTCTTTGAGGTTTATTTATTCTATACAATTATAGAATAGTATGCGCAAGGGGTGTAATTTATACGCCATCTTAGCGCTAAAAAAAAAGGGAGACATTGAAGGATTATAAATTCTTCTTGTAGTATCAAAGTTTGCCAATGTATTTCCTAAGGAATTTCTAGGTTTTCCAATAGAAAGAGAATTGAACTTTACTATAGATATGAAACCTGGAACTGAACCTATTGCAATAACTCCATACCGAATGTCAACACCAGAATTGCAGTAGTTGAAAATGAAATTGAAGGATTTGTTATATTTAGGACTTATACGTCCAAGCTTATCATCATGGGGTGTGCCAATGTTTTTTGTTAGAAAGAAGGATGGATCATGGAGGATTTGTATTGACTACTGTCAACTGAATAAAGATGCGATCAAGAACCAATATCCATTGCCAAGGAATAATGATTTGTTTGATCAGATGATGGGAGAAATAATGTTTTCAAATATTGAATTGGGATTGGGATATCATCAGTTACAGATTAGGGAAGAAGATATCTCTAAGACCGCATTTAAGATGATATTCAGACATTATGAGTTTATTTTTTTACCATTTGGACTGACGAATGCCCTGAGAGTATTCATGATTTTTATGAATGGGGTATTCCACGAAGACTTGGAAAAGTTATTTCAAGTATTCATTGATGATATACTGATTTATTCTCGAATGAAATAATATCACGATGAACACTTGAGATTGGTTTTGCAATGTCTAAGAGAAAACAAGTTGTACGAGAAACTGTTGAAATGTTCTTTTTACCAATCGAAGATTCATTACTTAGGACATATCATATCTAGGGAATGTATCATTGTGGATCCAGTGAAAGTAGAGGATATTATGGAATGGTCATCATCGACAAACATAAAATAAGTATGTATCTTTATGGGGTTAGAGGGTTATTATTGATGTTTCGTCAAAGGTTTTTCAAAGATAGAAAATCCAATTACGAAATTACAAAAGAAAAACAAGAAATTTGTATGTAAAGAGAAATGTGTGGAATAATTTCAAAATATTAAGGACTTGTTGACGACAACACCGATACTAAAAGCCCCTAATATGGAAAATAAATTATTGGTATGCACAAACACATCCAAGGAAGGTTTAGGTGGAGTTTTTATGCAAGACAGTCGAGTCATCACTTACATTTCAAGGAAATTAAGAAGGCATGAAGAGAAATACGCAACACATGATTTGGATTTGTTAGCAATTATATATGCCTTACAATTTTGGAGACATTATTTGATTGGATGAAAATTTGAGTTAAAGTCGAATCACTGTAGATTGCAACATATTTTTACCCAAAATGACCTAAACATGTGACAAAGGCATTGGTCAGAACTACTTAGCAAATATGACTTTGAGATTACTTATATTAAAGGAACGGTGAAGAGAGTAGAAAATGTGTTGAGTCGGAGACCACACATATTTCCAATAATACCTCTTAAGACAAATCTTCAAGAAAATATTCTATCTTTACAGATAGATGATGATTGGTACTATAACACCCTAGTTTTTTAGCCCCGTATTAAATAATTGTTGGACATGGTGTCATTTATGTGTTTTCATTGATGTCAAATAGTAGGACGACATGCAAAGATTAAAA
Organism: Picea sitchensis; assembly: GCA_010110895.2. NCBI lineage: Eukaryota > Viridiplantae > Streptophyta > Pinopsida > Pinales > Pinaceae > Picea > Picea sitchensis. The sequence continues at coordinate 17,851 of SNQJ01S0011278.1, read as the reverse complement.
TCTCAGGAGGGTTAGCAAATGAAGATCAAATCTCAGATGGCATGATGAAACTCAGAAGTAAAAGTGCAGTATAGAAACATGATAGGGATCAAAATCCCCACAGGTCAAATCAGGACCGTTGATACGCATGGGCCAGATCAATGGTAGGGATAGATTGCAGAGAGCGAAAAGAGAATTAAACATCATGTTATTTCCAATCCTGCAATTAGTCAAGACCGTTAGATCTTATAGGTTCAAAGATCGACGATTGTGGTTGACTCACCAAAAAATGCACAACTTCAAATTGTGGAGCCTAGGTGACGAATTAAATCGCTCGCAAGTTGTGGTTATGCAATCATCCTTGATCGTTGATATGATTCGAGAGTCTTCTCATCTGTTGGATCACTTTAAAGTGGAAATATAGGATAAGAAAAGATGAAGATCGTTTGATACGAAGTCCCGAAGTAAATAAGGATCGTCTGATCCGTTCAAAGCACGCCAAGGTAGCAGTGGTCAACTTCATCGCTGACCACTTCGGGAGAAAAGGGTTGAGAATAGTAAGATCACCTGAAGGCTGAGGTACCAAAGAAAATGTGAATCATTCGATATAAAGAACACTTCAGGAGATATTATGACCGTCAGATCATGTTTAGTGGAAGGACATTGTAATCCACAAATCTTTTGAAATATATGAAATCTGTTTGATCTGTGGAAACACTTTGGGAGATATCCTGACCATCAGATCGAGGAAATTAGAAGGATAAGATAAGGAAATAAGAAGATTTGTTGGATTTAGATCAAGGAAAAACAACATCGCAAACAGATCAAGTCGTCGATCTAATATCTTGATCAAATGAACATCATTCATTTTGGGTTAAAAGTTGTGAGGGGGTTACACTTTGGGGAATCTCACTTCGGAAGAATTATGAAGTGGAAAAACCAAATGAACCAAAGTCCCAAAAGCCAAAATTTTGAAGTCACACTCAGTCGTCGATCTGAGATACAATTCGGATAGTATTATGATCGTTAGATCAAGGAGATGAATATGTGTGTCACATCGGGAGATCTACGTCACCAAGGAAATGTGACACATTCAGATAATGACACGTGTCAATATGAAATCATAATTTCAAGTACATGTAAATCATGAATCTGAGTGATACGTGGCAGCCACTCGGCCCGTGGCATTTCAACAAGTGACGTCAGTAAGTTACGTCACTCCGGAAGTTTTTATTCAGGAGTTTTACTACCAACAAATGACCAAAGTCCCAAATGTCGAAGTCCCTAAGTGCACATGTGTCGTCCGATTTGAAGAATAATTCGGGTGAATTCTAAACCATTGATCGAAATATAGTGGAAGGATAGCATAAGGAGAAATAGCCGAAGTACCAAAATAAATAGTGGCCATCCATCTCAATTCTTGATTAAGTCCTAGTAATCGGATTAAGCAATGAAAGGATAAGAGTAAGGATCGAATCTAAAGATTGATCTGGTTCCATGAAATAAATGTGAACCATCTTATATGTTCAGTGAAATTGTATTCAAAAGATTTGAAAGGACAAAGTCCCGATAGTCATCCATCTCATCGAAATATTAAATCGTGATCGTTGATTCTGATAAGCGCTCAAGCGCTCGTTTGGCCTAGTGTTTGGTCATCTCCGTTGGTCATATGGAATAAGCGATAAAGAGGCATAATGTAATACATCGCTAAAGTTAATAAGACTATGGTTTTGGGTTATTGGTCATATGAAAATGGTGTGAAGGAAGTGACTCTGCAGAATTCGATTTCTGCAAATATTTGCAAAGATTCGGGATCAAGTTAAAAGATGAAATGGATCCATGTCTGTGATCAATTTATGGAAAGCCTCCATGGTAAGAATGATAAAACATTGATTATGGTTAAGTTAAATGAAGAGGTGTAATGGTCCAAACGAAAGGACACAGTGCGTCATAACTCACACCATTTTGAAGATTATATAAACGAGAAAGAATGGTGAGAAGAAAGTGTCTCTGCAGTCTGAGTCAAAAGATATATTAAATCACAGAAGTAGAGTGAGATGCAATGAAGACATGATACAGAAGTTTTCCAGATGTAAAAAATAAGGGTGGTTGGGTGGTGCAAGGGCAGGTTGGTGCTTGCAAGGGAGTTGTTTCTTCCTTGTCAGTTGTAGTTGACTAAACAGGGGGTCGAAACCTCCTACCAGTTGGTGCTAGTGAAAAAGGGTGTGGGTGCATCCTGATCAGTTGGTTTTGATATAAAAGGAAGTACATATTCCGTTTATGTAACATGTAAAACAAAATTTTGCAGTTAATAGAAAATTGTTTGTGGTTTTCCCGATTGAGTTCCATGATAAATATTGTGTTAAATTTTTTGCTTGAATTAACAAAAGAAAAATCGACAAATTATTGATTCATTGATTCACCCTCCTCCACCCCCTCTCAGTGACATGATATGATCCTTCAATTGGCATCAGAGAGGGTCTCTTCACAAAAGGTTTAAATCACTTGAAGAGAAATATACATCAGAATGGATCAGCAGTTAAAGGTTTCATCAAAAATCCCCCTATTTGATGGTGAAGACTATGTATTCTAGAGTGTTAGAATGAAAATCTATCTGATGTCCATTGGACTGGAAGTATGGACATTATTTGAAAAGGGATATTATGTTCCAAAATCCACTCCCATAGAACCAGAAGACAAGAAAAAAATTTGGGAACATGCAAAGGCTTTAAACACACTACAAGTTGGTTTGATTAAGAAAATCCTTGCTAAAGTACTAAATTGTAATAATGCAAAACAACTTTGGGATAAATTGGAAACTATATATGCAGGAGATTCCAAGGTAAAGAGGGCTAAACTTCAGACTCTCAAAGTACAATATGAAGGTCTAAAAATGAAGGATGAAGAGAATATCTCAGATTACTTCGAAAGAGTTGATAATATTGTTAATGAAATTAGAGGTTTGGGAGTAGAAGTGTCAGACAACGAGCTATTTGAAAAAATACTAAGAACACTACCTATTCTATACAATCCTAAAGTGTCCACTCTTGAAGATCGAGAAAAATTAGATAAACTCACCATGGATGAATTGTATGGAATCCTCACAGCCTTTGAGTTAATCTTAGGACATGAGAACCTTCCAAAAGCAGAGACAGCATTCAAGGTGCTCAAGAAAACAAAAAATCAGAAGCAAAAACCTCAACCCAGCCATCATGAAGAACCTGATGTAGAAGAAGCCTATTTTATTAAAAAACTTCAGAAAGGATCAGGGAAGTACAAAGGCAAGTCACCTTTCAAATGTTTTAATTGTTGAAAGGTTGGCCATTTTGCATCCAAGTGTCCCTATCCCAAGTAGGACCCTGAAGATGAAGAAGACAAAAATAAACAGTACAAGAAGAAGGAAAAACCCAACTACAAAAAAGGGTTTTACAAAGGGAAAAAGATTTTTTACTCAAAAGAAGAAAATAGCAGTTCATTAGAATCCAGTGACAGTGATGATGATGAATTCCTTTTTCTAGGTATTGAAGAAATTAATAAGATAGAATAAATTGAGCATGAGGAAGATTCATAAGATGAAGTAGATGTTAATATGGCAGAAGAACTTCTTAGTGCCTTGGATGGATTAAGAAAATACAAAATCAGATATAGATAGTTGAAAACTCTTGTATTTGAACAAAAGGAAAAACATGAACAGAAAAAAAAGGAGATGGAGAAACACATGAGAAATATGAATAACCAAATCCAAGAAGAAAATAGGGTGGAAGAAAGTATGGAAAAGTCACTTAAAGAGAAACAAATAACCTGTGAAAATATGGAGGCAGAAATAGTTCATCTGAGAAAATAACTTGATGCAAAACTCATTCAAACAAGATATGAAAATATCTCTAAAGTATTATATAATATTATTACCACACAAAGGGATTCAAGTACTAAAAATGGAATAGGTTATTCTCAAGAAGAAAACCAAGTTAACTCAAAATCTTATGCGGCTGCTCTCCTCAATACATTCAAGAAAAAAGATGAAGAGAAGACAAGTAATGAATAGAACTCCAAAGGACTAGTTCCACCCATCAAGAAGGAATATAAGACAACACCAAAGAAGGTTTATCAAAACAAGTATCCTCACATTTTCTTTCGTTACTGCTTTGCATGCTCTAATTTGGCACACAAAGTTATGAATTGCAGAGCATATAGAAGGAAAACTTTAAGGGTTAAGAACTATAACCTTAAAGATAAGAAAACAGTAAATCAAGTTAAAAGCAGAAACTATAACTCATTTTCACCTCTACAAGAAGGGGATCTAGAATGATTCAGATGTCATAAATATGGACATAAGGTCAGAAGTTGCAGATTAATGGAAGTCTCAGAAAAAACAAATTTTATTAGAGAGAAAGAGAAGCTTTGGAAAGAAAAAACATCAAAAGAGGATTGTCTCATTGCCTTGAAAGCTCAAGATAAATAAGATCTCGAGTATGTTGACAGTGGGTGCTCAAAACATAAGACAGGAAACAAGGACAATTTTTTAAACTTAAATAAACAAAAGGGTAAAGTTACATTTGGTGACAACGCTTCAGGAAACATACTTGGGAAAGGCACTGTGAGTTTGGGAAAAGACAAAGCCAAGGATGTGTTGCTTGTTGCAAAATTGAAACCTAGCCTATTAAGTGTCAGCCAAACTTGTGATCAGGGAAACATTTGCATCTTTGATTCCCATAAATGTGAGATTAGGAGAGAGGACTCAGGAAAATTGGTTGGTACTGCTCCTAGAACTCCCGAGAATGTATATATACTAAATACAAAATTGAATGAGGAGTGTCATATAAATTTAGTAGATGAAAGTTGGTTATGGCATAGAAGGTTGGGGCACATTAACTTTGACAATTTAGTGAAAGTCATAAATATTGGGGCAGTAAGAAACTTGCCAATGATCATAAAGCCCTCAAATCCTATGTGTAGACACTTTCAATTAGGGAAGCAAACTAGAATAAGTTTCAAAACAAAAGAATACTCAACCTCAAATATTTTAGAGCTTGTTCACAATGACCTCTCTGGACCTACAAGGACCAAGAATTTGCAAGGAGAGTCCTACTTTATGTTGTTCATTGATGATTTTACTAGAATGGGTTGGGTATGTTTTCTCAAAGAAAAATCAGAAGCACTTAACAAATTCAAAGATTTTAAGACCCTAGTTGAAAATGAAAAGGAGACAAAAATAAAATGTCTTAGATCCGACAATGTTGGTGAGTTCACCTCAAAAGAGTTTGATCTCTTATGTGAAACCCATGGAATAAAACGACAATTCTCTGCTACCATAACACCTCAGCAAAATGGGATTGCTGAGAAAAGGAATAGAACAGTCCAGGAGGCTGCAAGGACTATGCTCAATGAAGCAAGACTATCTGATGGATATTGGAGGGAAGTTGTAAGAAAAATAGTATACATATTGAACAGAGGTCAGCTTAGGATTAATAGTGATAAGAATCCTTATGAACTATGGTTTGGAAGATCTCCTTTGGTGAAATAATTCAATGTCTTTGGAAGTAAGTGCTACATCAAAAGGCTTGATGAGAATCTCGGAAAATTTGATGCTAGATCTGATGAAGGTATCTTTCTTGGATATGCTTCTACCAAGAAAGCATACAGATGCTACAATATTAGATTACGTAATATTGTTGAGAGTGCAGATGTTAAGGTGGATGATTTAAAAACGATAAGGATCAAACATTAAGAGACTATACTTGACAGTGAAGATGAAGATGATGATAAGTCAATTGGTACACAAGAAGAAGAAGTAGAAGAGTATAAAAGAGAAAAGGAAGAGGATGATATGGATACTAGTGAAGATGAGGAAGATATTCAATATGATGAGATAAGAGAATAATGACCAAGAAGGGACACAAATACTCCCTCTAGAATGACTCAAAAGAATCATCATGAAGAACTGGTTATTGGAAATAAGAGTGATGGAGTGCACACAAGAAGACAATTGTTGCATCAAACAGAAATAACACTTTTGTCACATATTGAGCCCAGATTAATCAAAGAGGAATGTAAATATGAGAATTGGGTTAATGTTATGAATGAAGAATTGGACCAGATTGAAAAAAATCAAACCTGGGAACTAGTTCCAAGACCAAAAAACAAAAATGTCATTGGAACTAAATGGGTGTATAAAAACAAAATGAATGAGAATGGGTAAGTAATCAGGAACAAAGCCAGATTGGTATGTAAAGGGTATGCTCAGGTTGAAGGAGTATACTATGAAGAAACCTTTGCACCTGTGGCCAGATTAGAGACAATTGGGATGTTCTTAGATTTCTCCGTCTACAGAAAATTTAAAGTGTACCAAATGGATGTCAAGTCATCATTTCTCAATGGAAACTTAGAAGAGGAAGTCTATATTGAGAAACCAAAAGGATTCCAATTAAATAACAAAGGAGACTATGTCTGTAAACTAAAGAAAGCACTATATGGGATAAAACAAGCACCCAGAGCATGGTATGCAAGGCTAGAGTCTTATTTACAAAAACAAGTTCTCAAAAGAGGATTAGTAGACATCAATCTTTATGGTAAAATTGTTGGTAATAACATGATTATTATGGAAGTATATGTTGATGATATTATATTTGGTCGTGATGATGAAAAAATATGGAATATTCTAGAAGGATGCATCAACAATTTGAAATGTCCTTGCTTGGTGAATTGAATTTCTTTCTTGGATTACAAATAATACAATCCAAAAGAGGATTCTTTATCCATAATCTAAGTATGTTAAATATGGGCTTAAGATATTCCAGTTAGAGGATTCCAAACCTGTTAGTACACCTATGACAGTTGGATGCAAACTAAGCAAGGAAGATGAGTCCAAAGTTGTAGATCCAAAACACTATATATCAATGATTGGGAGTTTACTCTATGTAACAGCTTCCAGACCTGATGTCAAGAAAGCAGTTGGGATGGTGGCTAGATTCCAAGCAACACCAAAGGAGAGCCATGTTCAAGCTGTAAAAAGAATATTTAGGTCTTTGAAAGGAACCATAGATCTTGGGTTATGGTACACTAGCAAGGATTCATTCACTTTAAAATCCTATTGAGATGCAGATTGGGCAGGTAGTATAGATGAAAGAAAAAGTACAAGTGGAGGATCATTCTTTTTGGAAGAATCATTGGTAGCTTGGATAAGAAAGAAACAGTACTTAATTTCTCTATCTAGCACTGAAGTTGAGTATATTGCAGTAGTAGAATGTTGCACACAAGTGGAGTGGATGAAACAAACCTTACAAGACATAAAAATAGTATTTGAAGAACCTACTACTATCCACTGTGATAATACAAGTGTGATAAGTCTCTCCAAGAACCTTGTTCAGCACTCCAAATCAAAACGCATTCCCATAAAATACCACTATCTAAGAGATCAGGCTGAAAATAAGAACATTAAATTGGAATATGTTCCAACACAAGAACAAGTGGCAGATATTTTCACAAAACCCTTAAGCAGAGATGTATTTGAGTATCTCAGGCAAAAATTGGGAGTAATCCTTCGTCCAACCTAAATCTCTCAAATAAAAAAATAAATAAAAAATGCATCAATTCGCACCAAATCAAGGGGAGACAACAATCAAAGTCAGAAGGAGACATTCAGTATGACAGGAAAAGTATGATTGCAGGAGGAGTTAACTGAATTCAGATTCTGGTCAGAACAAAGCTTTACCATAAGGGAAGCAACCATTTTCCATTGATGTCAAAGGGGGAGAATAACTTCAGAGGAGAGAAGCATCATCACAGGGGGAGATTGTGTATGAAGTTGGAGTGTTGACATCAATGAAAAAGGGGGAGATTGTTGGACATAGTGTCATTTATGTGTTGTCATTAATGTCAAACAGTAGGACGACATGAAAAGATTAAAATATCGGGAGGGTTAGTGAATGAAGATCAAAGCTTAGATGGCGCAATGAAACTCATAAGGAAAAGCGCAATACAGAAACGTGATCGGGATCGAAATCCCCACAGGTCAAATCAGGACCGTTGATACGCATGCACCAGATCAATGGCAGGGATAGACTGTGGAGAGTGAAAGGAGAATTAAATATCATGCTATTTCCAATCCCACAATTATTCAGGACCATCAGATCTTATAGGTTCAAAGATCAACGATTGTGATTGACTCACCAAAAAATGCACAACTTCAAATTATGGAGCCTGGGTGACGAATTAAATCACTCGCAAGATGTGGTTCCACAATCATACTTGATCATTGATCTGATTTGAGAGTCTTCTCGTCTGTTGGATCACTTTAAAGTGAAAATATAGGATAAGCAAAGATGAATACCATCTGATACGAAGTCCCGAAGTAAATAAGGATCGTCTGATCTATTCAAAGAGCACCAAGGTAGCAGTGGTCAACTTCAACGCTAACCACTTCGAGAGAAAAGGGTGGAGAACAGTAAGATTACCCGAAGGCCAAAGTACCGAAGCAAATGTGAACCGTTCAATATGAAGATCATGTTTAGTGGAAGGACAGTGTAATCCACAAATCTCCCAAAATAGATGTAAGTCGTTTGATCTATGGAAACACTTTGGGAGATATCTTGACCGTCGGATCGAGGAAAGTAGAAGGGCAGGATAAGAAAAAAAGAAGAGTCGTTGGATTTAGATCAAAGCAAAGCAGCATCGCAAACAGATTGAGTCGTCGATCTAAGATATTGATCAAATGAACATCATTCATTTTAGGTTAAAAGTTGTGAGGAGGTTACACTTCAGGGAATCTCACTTTGGAATAATTGTGAAGTGGAAAAATCAAATTACCCGAAGTCCCGAAAGCCGAAATTTCAAAGTCACTCTCAGCCATCGATCTGACATACATTTCGTATAGTATTATGATCGTTAGATCAAGGAGATGAATATGTATGTCACATCGAGAGATCTACATCAATAGACCACGTTAGCAAGGACACATGGCATAGTCAAATAATGAAAAGTGTCAAGATGAAATAGACATTTTAGGTACATGTAAATCATGAATCTGAGTGACACATGGCAGCCACTTGACCTGTTCCATGTCAACAAGTGATGTCAGTGAGTTATGTCACTCCGGGAATTTTACTTCGGGAGTTTTACTACCAACAAATGAATAAAGTCTCGAATGTCGAAGTCTCGAAGTGCACATGTGTCGTCCGATCTAAAGAATACTTCAAGTGCATTCTCAACCATTGATCAAAATACAGTGGAAGGATAGCGTAAGGAGAAATAGTTGAAGTCTCAAAGTAAATAGTGTCCATCCATATCAATGCTTGATTAAGTCCCAGCCGTCGGATTAAGCAATGAAAGGATAAGAGTAAGGATCAAATATAACCATTGATCTGGTTCCGCAAAATAAACGTGAACCATCTAAACTATTCGACGAAATTGTATTCGAAATATTTGAAAGGACAAAGTCCTAAAGTCCCAACAGTCATCCATATCATCGGGAGATTAAATCGTGACCTTTGATTCTGATAAGCGCTCGTTTGGCCTAGCATCTGGTCACTGTCATTGGTCATATGGAATAAGAAATAAAGAGGCATAATTTAATACATCGCTAAAGTTGATAAGCCCATGGTTTTGGGTTATCAGTCATATGAAAATGGTGTGAAGGAAATGCCTCTGCAGAATTCAGTTTCTACAAATATTTGCAAAGATTTTGGATCAAGTTAAAAGATGAAATTGATCCATATCTGTGATCAATTAATGGAAAGCCTCCACAGTAAGAATGATAAAACAATGATTATGGTTAAGTTAAATGAAGAGGTGTGATGGTCCAAACGAAAGGACACAGTGTGTCTTAACTCGCACCATTTTGAAGATTATATAAGCGAGAAAGAATGGTGAGAAGAAAGTGTTTCTGCAGTCCGAGTCAGGAAGATATATTAAGTCCACAAAAGAGTGAGATGCAATTAAGACCTTGTCTGAAGTTTTTCAGTTAGGAAAATAGGGTGGTTAGGTGGTGCAAGGAACTAGTTGGTGCCTGCAAGAGAGTTGGTGCTTCCTTATGGGGTGTACCTAACTAAACAGGGGAGTCAAACTTCCTACCAGTGGTGATAGTGAATAGGGTGTAGGTGTATCCTGATCAGTTGGTCTTGATCTAAAAGGAAGTACATATTTCATCTATGTAACATGTAAAAAAAATTTTGCAGTTAATAAATTAGCATGGTTTTCCCGGTGGGTTCCACAGTAAATGTGTGTTAATTTTTTTTTTCATTAAAAAAAGAAAATTTGACATATTATTGAGTCATTGATTCCTCTCAGTGACAGATACAGTCCTTCAATAACGTATTTTGTTAATCCATGAAGGCCAGAGTATTACCTAGGAAATGTAATTTTCTATCATTATTAATAATAAATACATCATTGGATTTTACTAGACACATAAGAATAAGATTTATAGGGAATGTGACTCCACAAGAGAGGGAGCTTGAAGGACTAATATTTATTTTATATATTATTTACCCATTTTGTTTTAATGGAGAATAAAAGTATGAGTTTCTTGGGGGAAGACCAAGTGGTTTCTTTATTCCAATATTTACATAAACCCATCTTTGGTCTAGAGTGGGGGTTCTGTTGTTGGTTTCTTCTTCTCACTCATTCACTCACTATTCTTTGAGCTAGTGTTACTAAACTGAAATTTCATCTCACTCTCACCCTCTCTCTCCATTCCTCTTTCACCCCACCCATATTTCCTCATTCATGTTTGGCTTGGGAAGGGAAAAAGAACTATTGTATAGGAGCCATGGTTTTGTTGGATTTAATGATTGTTGTTGTATTCCATCCATGAATGAAGGCCTGCATATCTAATATGATTTGGCCTATGTTCATTTTTTCTCAGAGCTAGGAATCATGAGTCCCAACATGGAGATTCTTGACCCGATATATTTGGAGCTCAGGAAAGGGATAGACTGATCTAAGGACTATGTGAGAGAGAGAAAGTCCATTCTCTTGGGTTATTTAGGCTAGGTAGAAGAGTTGGGTATGAATTGGATTATCATTGGTGTTGAAAATCCTGTGGGAGATTGAGTGTTGACTAGTTTAGGAAGTTGAGTGACACCATGGAATTTGTCCTTATGGAATCATAGCCTTAGCTCAGAGGTGACATTGTTTTTGAGACTTGGAACAACGGTGTCTATAGTTGGAGTGGAGACATCCGTGCAATATGGAGTTGGTGTCATCTTTCATTAAGATAAGTGCTCTATTTGTTTTATTTGCATTTGTGCATTTATTCGATGTATTTATCTATGAATTTTGTATCCATAATATGTAGCATTTATTGTTTTGTATGACATATGGTTCATTTATTTATGTTGTAGCATGAATGATCTATGCATGAATGCTTCATGCATATTTATTAATTAAAGAAGTTAGATCGAGGAAGTTGAAATTAGTCATGAGAGGGGGCTTGAAGTGGTGTTCTTGGCCTGTGGTTGGCTGGGTACGTTAAAGATTCGTATCAGAGCTTCAGGTTGAAAAACCAGACCAGTGTCAGAATGACATTTGGAAAGGTATTATGTTTAGATGAATGTCCTTGCAATCTGGCTTCGGGAGATAACATTCACGGAGATGTACAGAATATAGAGCATCGTCTTGAGGTGAGATCAACTGTAAAAGGAATCACGTAGAATAAATGAATGTTCCCTTTTTTAATTTGGGATAAATCACTGCTGTGGAATCAGAGAGTTATGGATCAGTATATATCCAAAGGTATTGGAGTGAAACGAGGATGGATTGGATAAAGTGAAACCCCAGGAGGCTAGGAGAGATTAAGTCCACAGTAAAACCGGTCGAAGACAGTAATCCTTAGTCGATGTTGATCAAAGTCAAGCGGGGAGATGGGAGAACTCTTTGGAACCATGCTTAGAAACTGATTTTTTGGAAGATAGAATTAGAAAGTAGAAAAAGTTGAAGTCATGAAAAGTCCCGACCATCCAGATATGATGGGAGGCTCGAGAGAAATCTTGAAAGTCATTAGTGAGTCACTCCAGTGACCACTTCAGGGAAGTTTAAATTAGGGAGAATTGAACCCTCCAAGAATTTGCTCACTTGGAGTCGAGGCATCAGATTCTAAGTCAACCAAAGTAGATTGAAGGATGGACTTGAGTAATGTTGATCGTCGGATCTAGCATTGGTGGAAGGATAAGTTTGGAGCTTAGGAGCCAGCCACTCAGGGGATTCTTGGAGAATAGAAGCCAAAGCCTGAAGTGTTGAAACCGGAAATTATCAAAACCATGAAGTGTAAAGACATCATCTTGAAATGGCCTTGGTAGTGGGATCTGGGTAAGAGAATATGGATCGTCCATTTGATGGATGGCACATCGTAGGCCATGTGGTAGGGGTGCCATGTGGGGACACATGTCAGCTAGATTCAATACCTTTTGGGCCCCAACTTGTTCATTTTAGAGTGACCTGAGAATACCGAATTCCATCAGTACACATCTACCATAGGTGACATGAAATGCCACTTCATCACAGAGATGTAAGCCTCTGGAGGTGTGTCCCTCGTCTCTCTACCAATGAAAGTGGCTGAAGACTAAGCAGAGTGAATTCCACGTAGACCATCGATCTAAGATCCTTGAGACCTTTTCAATTGTTAGATGAAGTGGAAGGATAAGCATACAAGCATAGAAGTTATCACTGCAGAAGTGGATCCCGAATCCGAGTTGTAATGTCATGAGTCAGTGACATTGAAGTCCCGATAGACTAAGGATCATCCATCCCCGATACTTGATTAAGTCTTATCCATCGTATTAAATAGTGGAAGGATAGGGTAAGAGCTTCGACTGGTATCACTACGGGGGAGTTGAGCAGTGTGGGAACTAAATGTCTCGGACCCCTGGAGCACTGAATTAATAGAGGATTGTTTGTCCCAACACTTGATTAAGTCGAAGACCATCGATATCATGAAGCCTCTAGATGGCGGCGGGGTCGTTCATTTTATGGGATATTAAATCTCGATCGTCCGATCTTCTAGTAGAGTTATTGGAAGGGATTCAATGAAGTTTAACTCATAATTAAGAAGTTGGAGTTTGAAAAGGGAAAATAGTCTAAGGTCGAAGTCCATAGGACTTGGCCCTTGTGCTAGTTCATGAAAATGTAACAAGGAGTCAATTCCGAGGTGAAAAAGGAGCTGGAAGTGACTAATCCCTCAGACATTGTGTTCGAGCAATGATCTAGGGGATCAAAAATATGCTCAAAATAAAGTGCTCGAGAATTTCTTGTAGGACTCATTCAAATGGTCGTCATATGCGAGAGATATCACCTTATGTCCACTTTTCCAAATGAGGGGAAAACTTTGCTATCTGATCATACAGTGTATACTCCTAATATGTAGATCATGTGACGTAGCCAAGGTGATAAAGTATTGACATGTATGGCGAGGGAGTGAAGTGGGTTATATTTCGAAGAGTCATTGATGTGTCATGGTACCCGTAATGACATGTATCAGAGTGGTGATGTGGAAGAGGATCATGTGGCAGGTGAGTTGGCGATAGATACATGGACCTATCCATTTTTGACATGTGGCATGTTCTTGACCAATTATATGGTGCCACATGGTCCAAACATGGGATACCACGTGGCAACCCTCTGTGGTGTAAAATTTTGGTTGGAGTCTGCGAGAGTCAAACCCACAACCTCCGGAAGTAGGAGAGTACTAGCGTAGGTTGGGCTACCATCCTGCCTATCGGTGTTCCTTACCCCATATGCATTAAAATATGATTTAAACTTGATGTAAGCTATGGTTGAGCAGAGAAAGGGTCAGGGCCTATCCCTAGCCCTCAGTCACGAACCCTAGTATATCACTTGCCATGGGCAGAACCTGAGAGATCCTCCAGCAGTTAGTGCTGTGGTCTATAATACCTTCCATATGACCACGCAGTGTAGGAAGTTCCCAACGTCCTATCTGTGAGGTGCTAAACTTTTAGAGTCAGTGCGGCCACATGGAGCCATCACGACCCGACACCTCCTTGAGAAGTAGCTTGTGCCTCCTAATTTATTGACATTTTTCTGAATTTGTGGAATGCATTAGAATTTAGGTTTGAGTATAGAAATGTGTTAGGAGCTAGAGTTGTTGTGAGGCAGTGTGTTTTGGTGGCAGGAGATAGAAAGGTGGGAGAAACTTTGATAAGAAGTGATTCCAACTCATTTTAATGAAACCCGAGGTGGAAAGCCCAGTTATGGGTTTTTAGACATTCTTGAGCCATTAAAGCCATCTATTTTTCATTATGAGATTACAAAGCAAGTTTGCAACTTTGAGCATTAATGAAAATTATCCATCTTAGGAAAAGCAGACCGGTGATGTAGCCCAAGAGAGAAGTGAACTCCTTTATCATTTTGTATTAATGCTAATTTGATAGATTTCTATATGCTTTTTATGTTTATCATGATTAGTAAAAACTCATTAAGTTTTATATGTTGCCTTAACCCAGTCCTATTACCTAAGCACATACAAATTTCACTTTCAATTAAAGAGACTCAAGCCTTCATACAAATTTCACTTTCAATTAAAGAGACTCAAGCCTTTTCATTTTCAGATCAAGTTGGTATCAGAGCATGTGTTTTTGAAGGTTTGATCATTTTCAAGTGTTTTTTTTCTGATGCTTACAAGGTTGAAGCTCACAAGAGGAGAAGGCCAAATTGTAGATCGAAGTTCTCAACTTTTAAGAAGGAGAACTACACATAACCTCAAGCTTCAATGAGATATTCACCAAGTATAGCTCATAAGGAGAGTCATGAAACTCTTACTTCATAGGATGAAACTTTCAAAAAAGATTTCTATGATATGACAGAAATGGTGAAAGTTTTATTTGAGGAAAGAAATGTAAGGTTGCAAGGTGAAAGCTCAAATCCTCCAAAGGTTAATGAATATAGCGGTGATAAAACTCCAAAATGAAATGAAGGGAATGGTGATACTCCACCTCCTTCACCTCCATATTCAAATTCTTATACCATTTCAAAACCACCTCCAAATTCTCCAAAAGAACATGGTAAAATTCCTCTACNTATTAAGTTTGAATTTCCTATGTACAATGGAGAGGTAAATGTTGAGAAATTGGATAACTGGATTCATCAGATTGAAGTGTATTGTAGGATACAAAGAATCAAAGATGATGAAACTAAGATTCATCTTGCTTCTCTTAGATTGGAAAGTGCAGCACTCATTTGGTGGGAAGCCAAAACTCAAGAAGACATGAAGAAACATGGTAAAGTTTTATCCTCTTGGAATGATTTTATTGTTGCACTTAAAATACAATTTTATCCATTAGCATATATGCATAAAGCTATTATGGATTGGCAAAACTTTAGACAAGAAAAAGGGCAAAGTGTGAAAAGTTACACTCAATAATTTAGAAGAAGAGCTTTGATTTTGGGTATAGATTTATCTTCTCAAGAAACTTTACTCAAATACATTGGAGGCTTTCATAGCCACTTGAGGCACACAATACTTATGTTTAAACCTAAAAATCTATATGAAGTTTGTGTACAAGAAATGCAATTGGAAGTAAGAGGGAGGAATGAACCTCAATAGGGAAGAAAGAATCATTTTGTTAAGGGAGACAAGGGAAAGAGGAAATTCAAAGGAAATGTAAGGAAGAATACTTCAGTCAAGAAAGAGGGAGAGAAACTCTCATGTAAACATTGTTCAAAGGATGACCATGATGAAGACCATTGTTGGAAACTTCATCCTAAAATGAGACCCAAAAAGTTCATCCATAAGGGGAAACCAAAGACTACTACAACTACACAACATGATTTAGGTTCTGATTCGGGTTATGAAACAAAGATTACAGCCACAGGTTTTCAAGGTAGGGACTCTATTGCAAGTACTAGTTCTTCACGTAGTAGCAGCCTCAATGAAACTCAACATGAAAAAGAAATAATCGAGCTTTTCCACATAAGGGTTATTTCAAAGCATACCAATATAGATACTCTTTTTTATAGTAGATCTCAAGCAAACATCATATCTGAAGACAATGACGGGAAATTAAAACTGGAAACTACTCCACGTTTGAAACCATACCCTTTAGGATGGATATGTGACGATGCCAAATTGTGTGTGACAAGAAGGTGTAAACTTATATTTTCCATCACTATAAACTTTATAGATGAGGTAGAGCTTGATGTTATTCCATTGGATATCTGTGGTATTGTGTTGGGAATCCCATATTTATATGATAGGAGAGCCATATTTCATTGTCATGAGAACAAGTATCATTTGTTTAAAAATGGAGTTCAATACATTGTTAGAGCACATACAAAGAAATTGAATTTGTCACTTGTAAATGCTGGACAAATGAAAAGATTAGACAATTATATTAATAATTTTGTCCTCTTGATGATCAAACCCAAAGACAATGTTGAAAAAGAATCTTTCCAAGGTTGTGATGCAAAGTTGAAATCTGATTTATATGAGGTTGTTAACCAATATGACGAGATGTTTTAGGAACCAAAAGTATTTCCTCCAAAAAGGGGTATCCAACATGAGATACAATTGCAGTAAGATTGTCCTCTTCCAAACATTGGTATGTACAAGATGTCAGTCATGGAGAATGATGAAATTAAAAAACAAATCCAAGAGTTGCTTGACAAAGGGGTCATCATTCCAAGCACATCTCCATGTGTGTATATTTCAGATCCCTGAACAAGATTACGGTAAAGAATCGTTATCCTGTTAGAATTGATGATTTGCTTGATCAATTGAAAGATGCTAAGTATTTTACTAAGTTGGATTTGAGAAGTGGATATCATCATATTAGGATTGTTGAAGGATACACTTGGAAGATGGCTTTCAAAACAAAGCAAGGTTTTTTTGAGTGGATGGTAATGCCATTTGGGCTTTGTAATGCTCCTGCTACATTCATGAGAGTCATGAATGATGTTTTAAGGAATTTTCTTGATGATTGTGTGATTGTATACTTGGATGACATTTTGATATTTATAAAATATCGTGAAGAGAATGTTATGCATGTAAAGCAAGTTTTGGATGTCTTAAAGAAAGAAAAAAAAAATTTGAATATGTCTAAATGTGAGTTTGGAAAGACCTCACTTATTTACATGGGACATATTGTTGGAGGAGGAGAACTGAAAATTGATTCATCCAAGGTCAAAGTCATTTTGGATTGGCCCAAGCCCAACAATGTGATGGAGGTAAGAAGATTTTTGGGAGCATCCTAATATTGGATAAAGTTTATTGCTAAATTCTCTTCAATTTCAGCTCCATTACATGCAATGACAAACATTAAGCAAGTTTTCCAAGGGGGAGGAAAGCAACAAAAATATTTTGATGCATTGAAGGAGAATATTAGTTAAACTCCAGTTATTGCACTTCCTAATTTGAGACATCCATTTGAGATCCAAACATATGCAATAAATTATGCAATGGGAGCAATCTTAATACAACATGGTAAGCCCATTTGTTTTCATTCTGAAATGTTTAATGTTGTTGTGATTAACTATCCTACTTATGATAAGGAGTTGTATGCATTGGTGCAAAGTGTGAAAAAATGGAAACATTATTTGTTGGGAAAATGATCCAGGTGGATATCGGTGGCCACCCACCTTTTCCTACTGGCTCAAAACAGTTTTCTGGCAAATTTGGCAATTTACTATTTTTAGCAGGTTTTAACTTACGGGGCCATTTTGAGGGCCTAAATGAAGGTTTTTCTATATAAAGGTTATTAATGATAGTTGAAGGCATGTTTGATCCCCCAAAATGAATCTCCTCAATGATACCTTTCCAACGAGCTATCACACGCCTAAAACGGAGATCGTATGCAAAAGTTACGACCCCGGGAAGTTGATGTACTCACTTACCCAAACGGGGCCCACATGACTTTTGGCGCTTCAT